>CM067174.1:113718584-113768952 GCA_034093135.1 Erigeron breviscapus | reverse complement strand
GGTTTTCCAATCGTTTATATATGTTCCAAATGATATTGGGCTTGCTGGGCTTTGTTCAAACGAACTTAGCAGCCCAGCCCTTAGAACGAAGATAATCTTCGTTCAAGCATAACGAAGTTTATCTTCGTTAGCTGTAATCTGTTTGTTATTTTCCCATTACTTAACATATAAGGAACCTAACATATATTACGTTTGTTCTTGTATATCATACATAACAAACATCATATATAAACATATATAAAACACCAAAACATGTAATTAATCATTACTAAAACACGAAGTCCATAATCTATTAATTACATATAAATGAACAAGACATAATCAAATCTCAGTTGCTGTTGTCACATCAACATGCATCAACAGAAGATATTTTTGAAGACTGAAGAAATCGAAGATGCTGCTGTCAAGGGGGAGTTTGTTGATGCATGTTGATGTGACAACAGCAACTTAGATTTGATTAGTCTTATTTATATATGTGTAATTGATAGATTATGGACTTGATGTTTTAGTAATGATCGATTACATGTTTTGGTGTTATATATATGTTTATATATGATGTTTGTTATGTATGTTATACAAGTACAAATATAATATATGTTAGGTTCCTTGTACATGAAGTGCTTGGAAAATAACAAGGCATAGATGTTGATGGTAAGTTGTACTAACGAAGATGATCTTCGTTAGGAACTAACGAAGATAATCTTCGTTATATGGGCTGGGCTGCTAAGTTCGTAAGAACAAAGCCCAGCAGGCCCAATATCGATCAAAAACATATATAAATGAATGGAAACCCTAAATTGATGGATTCCGTTCATCTCTCACACACCTAAGGCGACTAAGTTCGTTTCTAACTTATAGAAAACGAAGATAGATCTCATACGGCTGGTTATTTACATATAATTGGCAATATATTCGATAACTAATCAAACTAGTTATCTCGTGAGGATTCCGCACTCACGACATAACAATAGACGATCTCGAGAGCGATCAGTAGCTATCGAGGGACTCACACGCATACTGAAGTACCTCAAGGGTGTTCCCAGTTTGGGTCTTTGGTATCCCAAAGGCTCAGGCATGGATCTAATGGGTTATTCAGATTCAGATCATGCAGGTTGTAAGATAGACAGGAAATCCACTACTGGTGGATGTCATTTCCTTGTTGGCAAACTGGTCAGCTGGACCAGTAAGAAGCAAACTTCAGTTTCATTATCCACTGCTGAAGCTGAATACGTGTCTGCAGCCAGTTGTTGTGCTCAGATACTCTGGATGAAGAACCAGTTTCTTGATTATGGTATTAAGTACTCAAGACCCCAATCTTTTGTGATAATACCAGTGCCATTGCTATCTCTAACAATCCATTCATGCACTCTAAAACGAAGCACATTGATCTCAGGTATCACTTCATTCGTGATCATATTATGAAAAACAACATTGAACTCCATTTTATTCCCACTGACAAACAACTCGCTGACATTTTTACTAAACCTCTGGATGTCAAAACTTTGAATATCTTGTTGGTGAGTTGGGAATGTTAAACCCTTAAATCTGGGACTACTCAGAATATTGAACGCCTTTGTGTACTATCTTTGCATAAATAGATTTCTGGATCAACATTCCAGGGGAAGACTTGAAAGATATTTTTGTTCTTAAAAATGTTTTAAGTTCAAGGGGAATTTATTAATTTATTTTCTCACTGGACAAATTCTTCAAAAAATATTACTGGTGCTTTGTAAATGTGTCCCTCTCACTGGTAATTGGACAGATTGAAGTGCGTGTTTGAGGTGATTTTTGTCTCCTTGTAAATGTGTCCCTCTCATTTGTCTGTATTAGTTGACGTGCACGTTTGAGGTTACCAGTCTTTCAAAATGGTTTTCACTGGTACTTTACTGGAGTGTCCCTCCAGTGTACCATCGTGCATACTTCACTGGACTAATCCACCAGTGATACTGGAGTGTCCAGTCAACCTCCAGATGCACTGAAATAAGTCATAATATTTTTTTTTAATACTTGGTCATTGTGCGTGCCACGTAAGCAAACTTTTTAAAGATATTTATCTTATAATTCTACGTGGCATGTAAATTTTTCAACGTAATGATGGTATTTTTACCTTGGGAAGTCAAAAGAGCAACTTGATACTGTTTGTGGGCTGTAAACCGTCACACATTTATGTGTGATGTGATGTAATTAATGCGGATCTCAGAACCCGATCAAAATTTTATTTGATAATTTCAAATTAAACCGTTTGAGTTCCACATTCTCTCTTCTATAAATACCCACTTTCAATTTCATTTGCATTTACTTCGAACATATTTACTCCCAAATCTTTCAAATTCCTTCATTTACTTCTTCATTCCAATCATATTTATCTCTCTATTTACTCCATTTCCATTCAATTCTTCATCAAATCTTCATCAAAACCCTAAATATTTCAATTTCATCTTCATCTATTCATCATAAAATGGCACCTAGACAATCCAAATCGCTTAAAATCTGCCGCTGAATATGCTCCTTCTGAAAATGTTGACAGGGCACCTCATATCACATTAGAGGCAAAAGCTATAAGAATAAACATGAATAACTGGATGGCCTGACTTTCACTTTCCAGTGTTCATGATGCCCAATCTGTTATTGGGAGATTAAACACATTTTTTCTCTCTTGTCCATTATATGGTGCGTTGACATTAAATCCAGGAAGGATATACCATGATTACCTTTGTGAATTCTGGTACACTGCCCAATATGATGATACAACTTCATCAATCACTTATACTCTCAAGGGAGGTACCAGATCCTTGGGTTTCACTGCTAGTCTACTCAGGTCTGTTCTACAGTTGAATTATTTTGAACAGAATGAGTTGCCCATTGAACTTCCCTCTGGTATCAATACAAGGGAAGTGTGCAGACTGATGGGGCACGCAGATATTATGGATGAGCATGGCCAGCTATCCAGGAAGGGAACAATCTACATGAGCAAACTGACAGACTCATGGAGATTTTTCTTCACGCACATTGTTGAATGTCTGGGAGGCAGTTCTGGAGGGTTAGACCAGATAAATCAAACTCATCTCCAGATTGCCTACTGCCTCTGGTTTGGACTAAGAGTGGATTTCGCTCAGATCCTTTTTGATGATCTGGTAGAGCGTCTTAGAGTGAAAGGAAGAAAAGCTTTTGTTCCTTATATCCGTTTTCTTTCACTGATGTTTAAAGAGCTCTTGGAGACCAGTATGATTTTGAAACTACTCACTTTTCTGTGAGTGAGTATATGAGGGATCTGACCAACCTCAGATCTCCACTGAATGAGGTAGATATTCCTCAGTCCATGCTCTCCTTTCAAAGAGAAGAAGTTGAAATGGCTCCAGGTAGAGGTCAAGATGTTGAAGGACCCTCTGGTAACCAAGATGTACAGATCATAGAAGCTGTACAACCTATTAGAAAAGTGGCTCCTGAAGGTCAAGGACCAGAAAATGTTGAACCTTCCAGACGACCTAGAACAAACAGGCGTTTGATGAGAGCTGGAGTTCAGGTGAATCCTGAAAGACATCCTGGTGATGTAATGAATCTGGATGGGTCTCTGATTTTTGAACCTGAAGAGAATGTTGAGAAAGAAAATGTGGCCCAGATTATTGAGCAGGTTGTTGAGCAAGTCGAACAAGATGTTCAGACTGATGAACATGTATCTGGTGAGCAAGAGGCTCAAATCGACTTAAATGTGGAGGCTGGTGAACAAGTTAGTGAACAGGCTGGTGAACAGACTGGTGATCAGACAGTTGGGATGACTCTAGATTGGGATGATGTAGATTCCCCAATGTCTGAATGTTTTGATGTAAACATGAATTTCCTGGGTGATGAAGAAGAAAATATTGACACATCTACTATTGCTTCAGTCACCCAACCAATTATATCTGCTGAAATGCCACCACCACCACCAGAATCAAATGAACCTCCACCAGAATCAAACATGCCACCACCACCACCACCTTCAATTCCAAGAAATACTCAATACTTCACTCTTGCAACCACTCAAACTTCACAATCTCAACCTCCACCACTTCAAACTCCAGTCAACATATCTGAACCTCGTGCGCTAGACTCAACAGTTGTAACATCTGTAGCTGCAACTGAAGAGGACTGGGCACAAGTACCTCTTATGACCAGATTGCCTTCCAATCTTGAACCTCCCAGTGGTCTCTCCACTTCATCTTCTGCCGAGGTCCAAGGCCTTTTAAGTAAGGTGGCGGACCTGGAGAGATCACTCCAGACTTCATCGCAGGTTATTTCAGACTTTAAATCTTTATTATCAAATAACCTTGCATCTGAGATGAATCTGTTTGCTGAGAATGAGAAGCTTGTTTTTGAGAAGCTTGATGAACTGGTACTGGCCACAAACAATAATACTGAAAATTTCAAAGTGGCAGTCCAGGGATTGGAGACAAGGCTGGTGAACTCTGTTCAGACTGCAGTGCAAGGTGAACTTGTTCAACCACTGGCAGGTCTGAAAGAAGAGGTTCAGAAGTTGGTTACCAGGATAAGTTCTCTGGAGAGTAGGTCCACACTTGATCAGGATGCTGTTGTTAGCACGATTAGTGATGAATGCACAAAGAAGTTCAGAATCAGTATGCTGAAAGAATTATCTGAAGAAATTTCTGAGACCGTTCTTCGAACATTTCAAGATGGGCTGTTACCCCAAGTGGAGAGGTTGATGGAAGAAAAATTGCCAAAGCACTTGCCTAAAGAAGTTGAAACTGTTAAAACAGAAGTGCAGGCACTTAAGAAAGTTGTGACTGATACAACTCCAGTGGCAGGAAGAACCTTTGGTGCACTGGACAGACATATGCTAGAACAATTAAGGAATGATCTCAAGTCTAGAACTGGTGATCATTCCAAGGGGGAAAAGTCGTCTGGTGACCAAAAACAAGTGAAACTGAAGCATTTGGCACAAAGAGCATTTGGCACTGAAGCCACTATGCTGTCTGAAGAAGCTGTTGGTACTGAAGCCAGTGAGCCCCAGTTTGAATCCTTCCCAGATATACCAACTACTCTGAAGTCTGTTAAAGGAAAAGCACAAATGGTATCTGGTGAAGAAGAACATATTGCTGAAGAATCATCAGAGTATCCTACTGCTGATGATGAAACCTCTAAAAATCTTGAACAAGAATGCATAATGATTGAAATCTTCAAGAGAAATCAAAAAGATGAACTGCTGGCCCATCAAAGGGAGATGGCAACTATGGGGACTCTAGACTCTTACAATGCTGGCAGGTTAGGCATAAATATTGATGTGTACAAAAAGATGAAGGAAGACCCTAGAGTTCATCAATGTCTGAATGCATTGAACGAAGAAGAACAGGTTTATGATTCTATAATTTATGGCGTTAGTGTACCAGAACTCATCAGGCAGAGGAAGGAGGAACTAGTGATGCTCCAGAGGAAGATAAGGAAGAATGCTAGTGCTCTGGAGTTAGAGTACAGAAAGAAACTGACTGGCTTACCAAAACTGACTGCCAAACAGATCAAAGCTATTAAAGATGCTGATGTAAGCAGATTCATTCCCCTGGACACTTCTCTGAAAACTAATCGTCAACAACTCCAGTCTGCTGTTGAGCAAAAGAGAGTGTCTAAGGAAACTGAAGCATTGATCCAGACAGCCAAATTGAAAGACAAGTATAATGAAATGTTAAATTTCAGGGCTGATGCTAGACGGATCACTGGTGCAGAAATCAAGCTTGCTGGTAATCATGAAGGTATGTCCAAGATTGAAGTAAAGTTGACCAGGGAAGGTAACTTTACTGATGAAAGAAAGAGTACTTCAGTCCAAGCGTTTGGATGGAGTGAACTGAAAGAGATTGCTTTAACGTTCAGGGGGAAGACAAATGTGTCGACTGATGTTAAAGCATTTCTGAAGAGAATTGAGAAGGTATGGAGAAGAAAGCAACAGATGGAAGTTGCAATGGGCATGAAATCGCCAGAATCAGTACCATCTTCTCCATCACCAAAGAGAAAGGCTTCTGAAGATGCTCCAGGACAGACATCGAAGAGAAGGGTCTGACTCTTATCATTTACTTATTGTAATTTATTGTTTAAAGAAAATTGTAACTATTTATCAGTTGATGTATGTATATTAGTTGCAATTTTTGATTCATAAAAGTAAATGATCAGATTTATTCTAAGTTAGAACTTAAAAGATGAAACTGAAAACACTCATGATCTATAAAGTGTTTTCCAGTAACTTAGATTTTTTAGACTAAAATCAAAACTTGTGTTTTTCAAGCATACAAAATTGTATAGATTTAAGCTTGAAAACACTTGCATTATTTCGAAACAAATAGGGGGAATTTGTTAGGTCCAGATTTACTGGACTCGCTCCAGACTCGACTACTGGAGCCTTACTAAAGATCTGTCCAGAAACGTGTTCTACTGGACCTACTCCAGACTTGGAATCTGGAGTCCCTCTGAAGATTTGTCCAGAAATAATGGAAGACCAGTGAACAAATACTTATATAGGAAATCTGGAGTATTCTCCAGATTAGCTCACTGGACTTCACCCCAGTCCAGATCTACTCTACTGAAGACGTTCTCACTGAAGTCAAAGACTGAAGTCAGAATAAAGAAGACTGACAAATGGCGGAGTCCACTGGAAGTCTTACCAGATCTTGTTAGAAATATAAATGTAGTAGTTGATTTGTGTACTTTATATTGTTTTGTACTTAGATTGTAAACATGTTAATATGGAAGGGGGCATAGTATAAATTGCTATTATGTATATAAACCCCCTCTATAATGTAATTTGTAACCTTTCAACCCATAATACTATCCAAACTTTCCCTGACTCTCTCTCTACTCTCTCTCTACTTTCTCTCTCTATAACCGCCATTAACACACACTAAAACACACACAAAAGCTCAAATTATACATATAACAATTGGTATCAGAGCACAATCAGCGTATCTGAACGATCTAAAAGCTTGAATCAAGTTGTTTTTGTGCTTAATTCTGGTATTTTTGAGTTTTTCTGAAACTGTCAATTGCCGAGATAACTGTTCAAGTTATTTCTGCAATTTGAGTGTGTTTTGGTTAGAATTTTGATCACCGATCGATTCATTGATAGTAAATCATCATTCAGTATCACTTTCAGACTTCAATTTCAACTTTTGATCATGTTTTGTTCGAGCTCGGCAAACAGAGGTTTCCTTGGGATTTGAATTGAGTGGAAATTTGTTCAAATTTTGTTCGAGGATTTGTTCGCGGTCTATCTCTGAACATTTTGATACAATTTTCAAGTTTTAATTCGGAAAAATGAGTGAGAATTTGAAGTTTTTGTGTGAGCTCGGCGTTTGAGAGTTTGGCTGAACGAAGAAGACAACTGGAAACCGACTATTTTGTCATTTAGTGTATTCTCGTGTTTGCAGAGGTCGTTGGCTAAGTGTTGGACGAATAGTGTGATTTGCAGAGATATAAGCTCGGCAAATCATTATTTTAAGAATATTTTCTAAGTGTTGGACGATTTGTTCCATTTGCAGAGATCTAAGCTCGGCAAACACTAAGTTCAACTCTGGTGTGACTAAGTCAAATTGATTTGGTTCATTTGCAGCGATCTAAGCTCGGCAAATACGTGGTTTTGAGAATTTTGGTTGTTGATCTGGTTTATATCGTTTGCAGAGATATTATCTCGGCAAACAAGGTGTTCAGCTTAATTCGTCTAAGTGTTGGAGATCAAGTTGGAATTAGTGCTATTTGTCGAGATCTAAGCTCGGCATCTAGTAGGAATTGAAGTTTGGTTCAGGATTCTCGTATTTGCGACTAAGTAAAAGTGTCATTTGCCAAGATCTAAGCTCGGCAAATCAACAAATTTTGTGAAAGTTGATTCAAAGTCATTTTTGATCAACATTCTTTCCTGGTACAAAGTTTTGATATTTTCAAAATTATTTCCTTCATTTGCCGAGATATAAGCTCGGCATTCTTCACAATTGAGAAAAAAATTCAAAATTTTTTTTAAGTCTTTTTCATACAACTATACTTGAACATTATGTCTTCAAGGGAAGCATTGGCTCTTGGTTCTGAAGGAAGACCACCTGTCTTGTTTAGAGGATCTTATCCTCAATGGAAGAAAAGATTTCTGAATTGGATAGACAGGCAAAAGAATGGAAAACTACTGGGAAAATCTTACAAAGATGGTCCCGAAATTCCAAAGAACCCTGTTAGTGGAGAAATTTTGCCTGAAGAGAGTTGGAATGCAGAACAGAGAAACAGAGTTGAGGCTGATCAAAGTGCAATTGCCTACTTATACCAAGCACTTCCTGATGACATCTACTGCAATGTTGATTCCTATAAAACAGGAAAAGACATTTGGGATGAAGTGGAGAAGCAGATGGAGGGATCAGATGTATCAAACACCATTAGGTTGTCGACTGTTTTGAACATGTATGAAACATTCAAACAACAGAAAGGTGAACCACTAAATGAAGTATACATCAGATTCTGCAATGTCATCAATGAGCTGAGAAAGAATGATGTGAAGAGAACCAATATGGAACTCAACATCAAATTCATCAAAAATCTGGAAAAGGAATGGCAAGTGTATGGAACCCAACTCAACCAACAATCAGATTTTGGAAAACTCACCATTCATACCTTATTTGAGAAGCTGCAACTAAATGTTGAGGATGTTAAAAGAATTCAGAAGCAAAAAGCAGAGTGTTCTCATTCCGATCCATTAGCCTTGGTAGCTGAGAAGAAGACTTCAAGAGTACCAAAACAAAGAATTGTTGAGTCTGAAACTGATTCTGATTTGAGTGATATGAGTGATTCTGATCTTGATGAAAGACAAAAAGAGATGTACAAGGAACTCGCTTATTTCACGAAGGCTTTAAAGAAGAAATTCTTCAAGAAAAATCCCACCAACAATCAGCTTAGAACTTCATCAGTTTCTTCATATGCAAAGAATGCAAATGCTCCAAGGTTTGAAGCAAAGAAAGATTTTGTTGGTGGTGAGAAGAAGTTTGACAATCAGAAGAAGTTTGAGAAGAAGGTTATGGATAAAAGGAATGAAGACAAGAAATGCTACAACTGTGGAACTCCTGGACATTTTGCTATCAACTGCACCAGACCTCGACAAAAGAACTCCGAGTATTATAAGTACAAACTGTTGCTCGCAAGACAAGGAGAAAGTGGAATTGCTCTTCTCGCTGAAGATGACAAGTGGTTACATCTATCTGATGAGGAGACAGATGAACTTGCAGCAAACGTGTGTTTCATGACAAAGATCAAGAGATCAACGGAGTTGAAGGAAGCTGATGAAAGTTCTTCAGAGGTAGAGGATGAGGTAATCCAACTTACTCAGTCTGATTTAGATTACTATATGGATAAGTGTGCTCAATCGATGAAGTATGGGAAAGGGTTGAGTAAACAGATTTCTAAATTAACAAAGCTTTTGGAAGACAAAGATATCGAATTTCAAAATTCTAAAGATAAATTTGAATCACTTCAAAAGGATTTTGACAATTTGAAAACTGAAAAAGCTGCAGTCATGTTTACTCCGACCTCCAAACTGCATCTTGAGAAACAAGAACTTGAGACCAAAGCTCTTGAACTGAGCAAGACTGTCAGACAACTTCAGGTTGAAAAGACCAATGAGATGTTTCGAGCAAATGCTTTGGCAGAAGACATTGAGTCTTTGAATATCAAGTTGAAAGAATCTATTCCTGATGTGACTAAATTTGAAAACATACATCAACCAATCCAAAAGATTATGATCAAGATGACTTTGTTGAACCAATTGCAACTTCATTTGAACAACTGACAGAACAACATACTCCTGATTTTATTGATTCTGAAGAACCTGGTGATCGAATTGACCCAATTCCTCACACAACCAAATGGACTAGAGCTCATCCGATTTCTCAAGTCATTGGTGATCCAACAACTGGAATTCAGACAAGATCCGCCTCCGCGAATGAATGTCTGTTTGTGAATTTCCTGAGCATTGTTGAACCAAAGACAGTGAATGATGCTCTAAGTTGTCCAGATTGGGTGAAAGCTATGCAGGAGGAACTGAATCAATTTGAACGACTTGAAGTGTGGAAATTGGTTCCCAATCCTTACAAGAACAAGGAGCCAATTAAAACCAAGTGGATCTTCAAGAATAAAAAGGATGAAACTGGAGTTGTTGTACGCAACAAAGCACGATTGGTTGCAAAGGGATATTGCCAACAAGATGGAATTGACTACGATGAGACATTCGCACCAGTTGCACGAATTGAGGCTATTCGGATGTTTCTTGCCTATGCTGCCTACAAGAACTTCACAGTCTACCAGATGGATGTTAAAACTGCCTTCTTGAATGGAATTCTCAAAGAAGAATTGTACGTTGAACAACCAGAAGGCTTTGTGAGTTCCAAACATCCAGACTACGTTTACAGGTTAGACAAGGCATTATATGGTCTGAAACAAGCGCCTCGTGCATGGTATGATGCTCTATCCTCTTATCTTGTGAAATCTGGCTTTAGCAAAGGTTCGATTGACACTACCTTGTTTATCAAACGACAAGGGAGTGATATCATTCTAATCCAGATCTATGTTGACGACATAATTTTCGGGTCAACTAATCCTAAATACTGCAAGAATTTTTCAGCTTTAATGATCAAGAAATTTGAAATGAGCATGATGGGTGAATTAAACTTTTTCCTTGGTCTTCAAGTAAAACAGTTGTCAAATGGTACTTTTATCTGTCAATCTAAGTACATTTTAGACATGTTGAAAAAGTTTGATATGATGGATTGTCAAACAATTGGGACACCCATGGAAGCTCGAACAAAGATTAATGCTGACTTAACTGGAAAATCTTTTGATCAAAAGAAATAACGCAGTATGATAGGGTCACTCATGTATTTGACTGCAAGTCGCCCGGATATTATGTTCGCCACATGCATGTGTGCCAGGTACCAGGCCAATCCCAAGGAAAGTCATTTCCAGGCCGTTAAACGGATTTTCCGATACCTGAAAGGCACAGTGAACCTTGGTCTCTGGTATCCAAGGGATACTGGGTTTCAGTTGATTGCATATTCGGATGCTGACCATGCAGGTTGTAAGCTTGATCGAAAGAGTACCTCCGGGAGTGTACAGTTTCTTGGGGATAGATTACTCAGTTGGTCTTCGAAGAAACAGAACTGTGTATCCACATCTACTGCAGAAGCTGAATATGTTGCTGCAGCAAGCTGTTGTTCACAAGTTCTTTGGATAAAGACACAGTTGACTGATTATGGATTCCAATTCAACAGAATTCCCATTTACTGTGACTCAAAGAGTGCTATTGCCATTTCTTGCAATCCTGTACAGCACACAAAGACCAAGCACATAGATGTTCGGTATCATTTCCTTAAAGATCATGTCGAAAAAGGTAACATCGAACTCTATTTTGTCCCAACAGACTACCAACTTGCTGATCTTTTCACCAAACCTTTGGATGAAAACAGGTTCAATTTTCTTAAAACCAAGTTGGGAATGCTAGATTTTCAAACTTAATTGATTTCATGCCATGTATTCTATGTTCATTTTCTGTTTCAAACATTGATGTGTTTTACTTGTTATTACATACAATGTTTGAGGGGGAGAAAAAGGGTAGAATGCATGATTTTAGGGGGAGTTTGTAAATTTAGTATAGTCTAATATGCTTACTTTGAGGGGGAGTGTGCAAATGCATGTGAATATTTGTTTGCTTATTTGTTAATTGTTTGTTTTATTTGTTTAAATTTTTTTTCCTTTATTTGTATGTGTGTTTGTTTTAAATCTGAAAAATCAAAATACAAAATTAGAAAATTCTAAAATGATAAAAAGATTTTTTAATTTGGTTTATATTTTTGTTTTATTTTTTTTTATTTTTTAATTTTTTTTATTCTGTTTGTTTTAACAGAAAACCCAACATGACCAACCCAAATTTGTTGTTAGTTTTAGCCCAAATTCATTTCGGCCCAACATGAAAGACATAAGCCCAAATGCTATGTTAAGCCCATGACTTGTTTGAATCCGGGTTGAGACGCGGGTCACACCCAGACCCGCGACCCATGTTTGTTCTTTAAATAGAAAATGGGCGGGTCAAATATCCATTTCTAAAATTTCAAACAAAATATCTCTAATTTTCTCTTAAAAGAAACCGATCAAAACTTTACATCAATCAATCAATAATCTTCTTTTATAATCTTTTGTGGTTTTATTTAAGTTGATTCGTGAGTGTGATCATTCTTGTGGTTCATATCATTGTTATTTTTCAATCAGTTCATTAGTTTAAAGGTATGATCTCTTACTTTCATTGTGTATACTAAGTGTTTGATGATATGCCAATATGAACTGCCATGATCATTTTTGCACTTTGTGATGTTTGAATTCATGTTTTGATGAAGATAGATGCATGTTTAGGATTAATACATGTTGTTTTGATTGATATGACTGCCTTTGTTTACTTGTGATTGATTTTTCTGGGCGGTTCATTTAATGGGCTGGGTATTTGTGCTGAATGTTTAAAGATTTGGCCCGTTTGCAGAGCTCCCAGCTCGGCAAACACCATGTTTGTTCATCTTGGCCTTCAAATCTTCATATTAACTGGATTTACATGTTGTTTAACTCAACAAGTTTATCATTCAAAATGCCATTTGCAGAGCTCCCAGCTCGGCAAACACCATGTTTGTTCATCTTGGCCTTCAAATCTTCATATTAACTGGATTTACATGTTGTTTAACTCAACAAGTTTATCATTCAAAATGCCATTTGCAGAGCTCCAAGCTCGGCAAATGCATGTGTTTTTGGTCATCATGATACAAGATTTTGTTTTAAGGTTTGAAATAGCCATTTGCAGAGCTCCCAGCTCGGCAAATGCATGGTTTACTTGTATTCTGTCAACAAGAAATTTCTTTAAGTACTGAAAAGGTCATTTGCAGAGCTCCCAGCTCGGCAAATGAAAGATTTTTGAAAAATGTTGTCATAATCAAAGTATTTGTGTCATTTGCAGAGCTCCCAGCTCGGCAAATGCACATTTTTCCATTGAAAAACATCCTTTATCCATTGATAACATTCTTGTTATTCAAATCAAAGGATTTTTCATATATCAAATTGAAGTTCAATCTGAAATGCTTATTTGCCGAGATATAAGCTCAGCATTTACGAGGATTGACTTCAAATACTCAATGATTTGCTTACATGCTGGTCGCTGCTCTCATTACTCACATTTGCCGAGATATTAGCTCGGCAAATCATACTATTTTATCAAATCAAGTGCCCAAACCAATTTTCATACTTGTCATTTTTCTGGGCAAAATTTTTGACTGAACATGTCATTTGCCGAGATCTAAGCTCGGCAAATGCACATTTTTTTTAAAGTTTTTTTTCTTTTCTATTTTGTTTTCAATCTTGTTTGTTTATAAATTGTCTAAGTGTATGTATGTATGTGTGTATAATTTTTTATCTATATAGTTTTTCATAAGTGTTAGGATAAGAAACAAGGTATCGAACGCCTTTGTGTACTACCTTCGGTGTCTTATCTTTTAATACTTATGAGATTCTATATGTCATTGTATTTTTTAAAGTAGTTGTGTGTATTTGTTATTTTCTAAAATAATTGTCTGGTCAAAATATTCTTTTGGTCAGTTTATTTTTTTTCAGAAAATTCATAAAGATAAAATAAGATGGTGATGTTTCAAGAAGGTGATACAATGAAAATGCAAGCCAACCAAGCTCTTCACATTCCTTTCAATTCAAGATTTCCAATTATCACTGAGATTCTAAGCCATCACCCACTGAGAGATGCATTAACCAATGGTGCTGTAGTTCCAGAAAAATATATCTTTGATTTATGGGAAACGATTGAATATGTAAAAGCAAGTAAGAGAAGAAAGACTGAAGACTTCTTCCGATTCACTCTTAGATCTGAAGATCATGAAGTTGAATGTACCTTCACATTAAATGAACTCAGAGCTGTTATTGGCTTTCCTGAACATGAAGAATATGAAGAACTGCCTTCTATTGAAGATATGTTAGCTGCAGTTCATGCTCTGGGTTATGAAGGAGAATTGGCAACGATGAGAGACTTTAAAAGGATGAATATAGCTTCTCTCTGGCATACTATGTATAATGTTCTGGTTACATGTTTGATGCCTTCACAAAAAGGGATTGATGCAATGACAAAACATTCATTGTCCATCTTCTATGCAGTCACACACAATGTTGAGTGTGATTTTGCCAAGGTTATATGGGATAAGATGGCCCAAGTTGTCAAAGGGAAGGATAAACAAGAAAGGAAATACATTCCTTACATCAGATTCTTCACGTTGATTGTGGATGATGTTCTTGACAACAATGAAAATATTCCCAAGATGGAGGATAGTTTCAAGTGTGTCATTGCTATGTACAAATCAAATATGAGAGGCACTGGAAGTGATAAAGTCAGACCTTTTCCAATTCCACCGTTCTTGCTGAACCTTGCACCGACTGGAAGTCCCCACCTTAGGGCCTATAGAGAGTGGTTAGCCACAGTGACGGGATCTGAAAGCCGACAGATTCCTACCCAAATTGTGCATAGGTCGCCAAGTGAGGGTCTTATTAGGTCTAAAAGAAAAAGAGGGGATAGTGGAGAAGGGGCTTCCAGTACCAGGAAAAGAAAGTCAAAAAGGGTTATGTTTGAGCAAGACGTTGCTTCACCTGAACCTATTTCATCACCTGTTTCTCAATCCACACCGAACATCACTTCACCATCTTCACCTCATGTTTCACAATCTACACCATCTACACCAACCGTTCATTTTTCGCAATCTTCACAATCTACACCTTTACCATCCGTCGTTTCACCGAATCCACCATTTCTAACACCACCTCGTTCTTCACCGATTCTTAATCCAACACCACTTGCATCTGCTTTACCTGATGAACCAACTCCACCACCAGGTAGACGACTTAAAATGTCTGCTAGAAGTGTCCTAAAGCAGTCTTCAAAGAAGAAGAAATCAAAAAGAAAACATAAGTCGTCTAAATCGGCAAGAAAAAGACTTGAATCTAGTTCAGCAGATGTGACTGAACAACCTGGTGCCTCAGTGGAGTTTGATGTTGAACAAGCAACAAGAATTGTGGATGATGTTGTAAATGAGCTTGAGACTGAACATGTTGGCACTGGAGATGACGATGTGCTGGAGGAACAAGGCAGGACTGAGGGAGGGGTTGAAAATACCAGAGAGGATGTGCGGTCCGGGTTAGGACAAGGGCAAAAAGAAAACGTTAGCCCTCCATTAGTTCAAACCACAACGTCTAGCCGGGTTGTTTACCCTAGGGTAGAAATCGGGAACTGCCCATTCTCGTATGCACCAACCTCTCCTAGCCATTCTGACTCCTCACAACAGGAGTTAGTCTCAAAAATGCACGGGGATAAGCCACGCTCACCACACTCTCCTCATTTGGAGGATGAGAGTGTTGAAATTAGAGAGGACCAGCCCCACCTCTCGCCTTCAGTTCATGCACAAGAGTCTAGATCTCCTAGGCACACTGATTCACAAGCCCAGTTGAGTACTGGTGCCGGAACAAGCGGAGAGGGACCCACTTTGTGTGACCCTCAAGGACAGCTTGGAAATCCTGCCTTAGCTAACATCATGCCAGCTTTAGCCGCAGGTAACAGTCCTCAGACCGAGACTGGGGAGCAGTATGAACGCCGTTGTGACACTGCTGTTCCTCAGAATCAACCTGAGACTGTATTAACGGGCATTCTCAGTGACCCCGGTGTTGTTAGTGGTGTTGCCCAACAATAAGTCCAGGACAGTGATTTATCACAGTCTAGGACACCAATTGATTCGGGTTGCGAAGCCCATGAATCTGAAACTGCTGGTGAGGGTATAACCCGAGGATCCGCAGGAAATCCTGAATCAGCATCGCTGAATTTAGGTCACACCACAAGTGTGCCAACAACCTCCGGGTTGGATCCTTCACATCAAACACCAACACAAAGAACACCAACACCAACTGAAATTCCATCAACATCAACAAATCAACCAACCAAAGATTCTGCTTGTGAGGTTTTATTGAATATTTTAAGATCGGAGGGTGATTTGTTGACTGTTACTGAGAGAGGAATTTTGAATGCTCTAGAAGTCAGAGAAAGAGAACTTGCAACAGAAAAACAACTCAAAATATTACAAGATAAAATTGAGAAGGAAAAGGCTGAGTATGATGCTAAGCTTGCAGCTTTTGAATTAAGATTGATAGCATTAGAATCTTGCCGACTGGCCTCGGTTGCTTCTCGACGGGATGATCCTGATTCTGATGATCACCCCGAGGGGGAGAACCAAGGAGAAGGTCAAACGAACATTGATAACACTTCGGCAAGAGTTAAAGGAATGGTTGAGGATGTGATGATGGAAGAAAGAGGAGAGGATGTAAATGCTGAGAATGTTGAGGATACATTAGATGATGTGATTAGAAGAAGGTTAGTTGAAATTTTTGGTGCTGAGTCTGATGGAGAAAGTGAAGAAGATTTTGAAGATGCTGAGGGTAATGAAGAAGAGGGATTTGTGATTGAAAATGATGTTATGGAATATGCTGAAGGCGAAGCAGAAGATGAGGCAAGAAAAGATAATATAATCTTGGATGAGCCAGAAATAGTTGAGACTCAAGTAAATGTAGAAGCTGTTGAGGAACCTGTGTTTGAAGACTTCCCAGATCTTGATTATTTTGAAACAGGTTCATCAAGCAGAAAAGAAACTGGAGAATCTTCTACTCAGGGTTTCACAACTCCACAGCATTACACGTTTGAAGACTTCAATAGTTTTGATGAATTAAGAAAGACTCCTGAAGCTGCATCCCAGAATTTCAAGAAATCAACGTATAAACAAGTGTTGAAAGAAGCAATCATATCCGAGGAAGTCCTTCCTGATTACTTTCCAACAGAATTAACTGAAGAACAAAGGAGGTTTATTAATCGGGGATACTTCTTGAGGGATAAAGAAAGAATGGTTGCTCTGGGTGTTAAGCCAAAGGAGGCAGCTAAGAAGTCAAGATTTCTGGAAGAAAGAGCTTATCCGATCTTCTGTGGAGCCACCAAAGTGACTAAAACAAAGAGACCAGAATTGGATTCGATGTACAAGTTTAAGGAAGCAAGACAAATTGAAGAATACAAAGAGCTTCTTAAACTCACTAAGCAATACAATCCAAAGCTTCTCGAAGAACAAAGAAACCACAAGATTTTGGTGCTTGTCAGAGTGATCTTGGTCAAAAGGATTTCTATCTCTGTACCTTGCTTTCATGTGAAAAGAGATAACAATAAGATGTACAGATTCACAGAAGCTCAGTTCAAGCTGCTACCAGTCGATGACATTATCTTTCTCTACAACCACTTCTTGAATGCGATGCAAAGATACAAAGAAGATGTTATTGCCTTTGAAGCTGTTAAAAGATACATGTCAAGCTACATTCAATACGCTTCATTGGAAGACTTTCAAATTGGTTTTGAAGTGGTTAAGAGAAAGATCAATGTACCATATCCAGATCAAAGTCTTTACACCGGAGACATTGAACAGCTCAGTATTGGTCATATCATAGAAGAACCATCCTTTGGTGTTGTCTTTTTAAACAGCAGAAAGAAGAAGATTTTCATTCGTATGGATGAACTTGCTTCTTATTCAGATGGAACACTAGAATTTTGTAAGAATGTTTTGTTGTGTTTGAAAGAAGATGATCAAGATGAAAAGAAAAAGGAAGTATTTGATAAAGTAATCTCCAAGATCAATCAAAGACTCGAGTACAGAGACAGTATCAGAATGATGAGAGAGGCAAAGAATGTTCAGAAGTCTAAGTACGTCGTATGTCGTAGAGGAGGTTGTTGGATCAAGTACGAGCCAAGTCATCTTCCAGGCCCACAAAACATTCCACCAAGAAACTATGAAGCAAACATGATTGTTCCTGATGACAGACCAGAAGGAGATAATTGGTTCTGGCATCCAAATAAAGTTAGACCAAATACAAGAGCTTGAAGAATGATAAGGACTGGATATTTTTCACAAATCACTACTAAGGTGGAGATTGTTAGAAATATAAATGTAGTAGTTGATTTGTGTACTTTATATTGTTTTGTACTTAGATTGTAAACATGTTAATATGGAAGGGGGCATAGTATAAATTGCTCTTATGTATATAAACCCCCTCTATAATGTAATTTGTAACCTTTCAACCCATAATACTATCCAAACTTTCCCTGACTCTCTCTCTACTCTCTCTCTACTTTCTCTCTCTATAACCGCCATTAACACACACTAAAACACACACAAAAGCTCAAATTATACATATAACAGATCTGTACACTGGAGGATTGTCAGTGTTCTAGACCTTACAAGTCTGAACACTGATATCGAGGAATTGACTTTTGCCTTTACACACTTTCCAAAGAACAATCCACTTATTCTTTACCAAAGTTTATGCGTGTGAAGGTGGTTGCTTAAAAGAATAAAATCATATCGATATGACTTTATCCTTGTACCATTAACCAATGCATTTAATGTTCTTGTCGGATCATTAAATGCATGCAACCATATTTGTACGGCACAAAATTCACTGGTGAATTTTGTTGCCTATAAATACAAAGTCATTTCTTTGAGAAAATACTTTTAAGCATACATTTTGCATTAGAGTGAATTGTTTAAATACTCTCGATCTTAAACTGGGATACTTCACAACTTTAGGTATCTCGATCCAAAAGAGTTATTTGACAAATATAGATCATTTGTAATTCATAGGTTGTTAGGATACATACTTATTTGTATTATCTTGATTCCGCACAACCTTGTATTTTATTTAACATCATAAATAAAATACACCATTGAAAAATACATAATGTTCCACTTTACTTGTTTATTGCTTTAAGTCTTGTATTACTTTGTTTATATATTCTTGCATTTATTTACAAGTAATACTAGTCCATTCTAGTGATTATTAGACTTGTTGTATTTTACACTTTCTAGGTTAACCATCGTATTAAGGGACTCACACTTTCATTCCTTTGGATACTTCACAAAGAATTAATCGTGAAGAACTCCAGTCTGCCATAGAACAGCAGAAAGTATCCAAGGAAACTGAATACATGATCCAAATGGCTAAGCAAAAAGCCAAATATGAAAATATGTTGAAGTTCAGGGCTGATGCCAGAAGGATCATTGGTGCAGAGATCAAATTAGCTGAAAATCATGAAGGCATGAGCAGGTTTGAAATAAAGTTGACCAGGGAAGGTAACTTTACTGATGAAAGGAAAAGTGCTTCAGTCCAAGCTTTTGGATGGACTGAACTGAAAGAAATTGCCTTAGCGTTCACGGGGAAGACTGATTTATCTACTGACGTTAAAGCATTTTTGAAGAGGATTGAGAAGGTATGGAAGAGAAAGCAACAGATGGAAGTTGCAATAGGCATGAAACCACCAGAGTCTGTACCATCCTCACCTTCACCAAAGAGAAAGGCTACTGAAGATGCTCCAGGACAGAAATCGAAGAGAAGGGCCTGACTCTTGTATCATTTACTTGTACTTGTATTTATTTTCCAAAATTGTAACTTATTTTCTGTTGATGGTTGTAAATATAGTTGCATATTTTGATTCATAAAGTAAATGATCACATTTAGTCTAAGTTAGAACTAAAAGATGAAACTGGAACACTGATGATCTATAAAGTGTTTCCCAGTAACAATAAATTTTTAGACTAAGTCAAAAGAAGTGTTTTTCAAGCATACAAATTTGTATAGATATAAGCTTGAAAAACCTTGCATTATTTCTAAACAAATAGGGGGAATTTGTTAGGTCCAGATTTACTGGACTCGCTCCAGATTTGACAACTGGAAAGTCTCTGAAGACTTGTCCAGAAATAATATGTCCAGACTTGAACACTGGAGCGACCCTGAAGATTTGTCCAGAAATAATGGAAGACCAGTGAGCAAAATACTTGTACAGGAAATCTGGAATCCTCCAGATAAGCTCACTGGACTTCACCCCAGTCCAGATCTATTCTACTGAAGACATTCTCACTGAAGTCAAAGACTGAAGTTAGAATAAAGAAGACTGACAAATGGCGGAGTCCACTGGAAGTCTTACCAGATCTACGACTGGAGGTTTGTCAGTGTTCTAGACCTTACAAGTCTGAACACTGATTACGAGGAATTGACTTTTTGCCTTTACACACTTTTCAAAGAACATTCCACTTGTTCTTTACTAAAGTGCTTACGTGTGTAAAGGTGGTTGGTTAAAAGAATAAAGTCATATTGATGTGACTTTATCCTTGTACCTTAACTAATGCATTTAATGACCTTGTCGGTTCATTAAATGCATGCAACCATATTTGTACGGCACAAATTCACTGGTGAATTTGTTTGCCTATAAATACAAAGTCATTTCCTTGTTAAAATTACTTTTAGCAAAAAAGGTGAATTTGTCTAAATACTCTCGATCTTAAACAGGGATACTTCACAACTTTAAGTATCTCGATCTAAAAGAGTTATTTGGCAAATATAGATCATTTGTAATTCATAGGTTGTTAGGATACTTACATATTTGTATTATCTTGATTCCGTACAACCTTGTATTTTATTGAACATCATAAATAAAATACATTTGAAAAATTACATTGTGTTCCACCTTTACTTTAAGTCGTGTATTACTTTGTTTATATACTTGCATTTATATTCAAGTAATACTAGTCCAATCTAGTGCTTATTAGACTTGTTGTATTTTACATTCTGGGTTAACCATCAAGTTGGGACTTTACAACAGTGTCTCTCAAAAGGAACTCTGTAAAATGCATCAGTGTTTGTATCGTTTATGTGTGTCATATAGTGTCAGAAAAACAAAATAAAAATGAGAAAAACCAGAAAAGAAAAAGAAAATAATAAATAGAGTAAGGTCACTGCATCAAGACGATTAGACGTAATGATACTTTAGCTTTTAAGCCTACTTAATTGTACTTTAAATTGCTCAGTTCATTGATACCATTATATGATGTATCGGTAGGCACAAAGTACCAAGGTTTCCTTATAATCTGAACTTAAATGTATACAATGTTCTTATGGGAAACATATTCAGATATATGGCTGAGAATGCTTGTTCTAAATATAGACTAGTCCTTAAATCTTACGAAAGATCTAGCATTGTAATTTTGTATATTTGGTTTTTATATAGAAGGTCTCGGGTACATACATGAGTATGTATTGCTTTTCGAATGTATGTTTGTGACAAGATATCTAATATCTTATTAATCTTTTGAAAGTTATGGAGCTAATGTGGCCTTTGAGATCCGGACAAGTAAGTCCTTGGGGTGTCTTTGTATACCTTGCCTACCTAAAGCTTCCAACTTGGGATAGGTTGTCAGAAAGTTCGCTACACGGGTCTCATCGAAAGTCACGGGTTTTCATAAGCGCTATAAATGATGTCACAAATATGCAAGTACTTAGCATTATGTAATGTTGAGTATATTTCCGTACGTGAGTCAAGTTAAGTCGCTTTGCGTGTGAGGAATCACCGACCTGTCACCGCTGACTTGATTCTTAAAGATCGTATCCCTATAGCTACCAAATGTCTTAATATTAGTGCTTGTATCGATTGTGGGAGTATATCTGGATGTGGGTCACTTAAGTTCGCAAACTTGATTAAGTGGCATATTAGGCTACTCGGGTTACATGGTGACTGTCCTTGGCCAGGGTATGCTGAAAGTGTTACAACCAAAAGGAAACTGGAAGTACTAAGTGTTTAAGAGGACAAACATATTGGTTATCGTTGATGTATCACTGTTCATAACTAATAATAAGAGAATTATTTCTCACTTGTGGGCTTATGTAACATACTAATCTGATCTAATCAGCAGTAACTTTAGCTCTTGTAACTATGTTATTCGTTTATGTTCAGTGTGTGTGTGTGTTTTTTCGTGAAATGTTTAATTTTTATTTGTATTGTATTGTTTAAATAAAAGTTCCTATTGCACGAGAGACAGAGTCAGAATAGAATCTAGTTTCCAAGAGGACTCAACTACGTTCTATGGAACATTGAATAAACGAGTAGGGTAGTTAAGCAATAGTGTTGTGATCAAAAGCTAAAAGAAAGTGTCATTATTAACAGAATATGAGTTTAAGGAAAAGAACACAGAGTTGTTGATTTCAGTAAACAGATATTGAGTTAATGCCTATTTTTATTGATCTTATAAAGAAGATTTTCATAAGAATGAACACGGAGATGATTCATAGTTTGAATTTTATCTTTAAAAGACTTTTGTTTGACTTAAAAAGATTTCGAACAGAGATTCCAAATGATTTTGTTAGAAAGTACTTACAGTAAATTATTTGACCTTAAAGTGACTTAGGCTAATAATAGACTGTTAAGTATATTCATTTCTATTCAATTCTTCAGATTGTATGTTATTACTTTGAGAAGATTTGATGTGTGTGTTGAGATTGTGCAGGACAACAAACAGATGTTTGATTTTGTTGGTTGTCAAGCAAGATCTAACAACGGAAGCAAGCTAAATATCATGCAAAAGTATAAGTGATCAGGTTTCAGTTCATATGTTTTACAGTGTTAAAACATTATGTTTATGAAAAGTGTAGCCTGTATAGATTTGCATGATAAAGCAGATATATTTGGAAGACCTTTGATTAGGTTATTCATAGAACAATAAAACAGGGATTTTATGGTTCTAGAAACTTGAAAGGTTTGTTGATTATTTTGTAGTTCTAGACTAAGATAATGTCATGTGATTTTTTTTGACTTATGATAGTAAAGAATAACAAATTTGGAGAAGAAAATGAAAAATGTAGTTCTAGATTAAGTTATTGCTATTATGTTTTATAGTGATGAAGTAATGAAGAATAACATTATTTTTGTAAGTTTTCTATTTTGAGCAAGGCGAGCAGGGACTCAAGCAATATATCCAAGAAGGAAGATTGCATATGCTTAATACGGAGAGATTTATCGTTGAGGGGGAGAACTACAACGAGATATGGTGCATTAGTTGATTATCATGACGATACAGAGAGTTTGAAGTTTGCTGATCAAATCTGAAGTTTCAGAAGATCGAGTTTCGGGTATAGCAATAAAATTTTGTTGTCTCGAAATTATCTTTTTCAGTGTATTTGCAGAGAAGTCAATCTAAAGGAAGGATTTCTAAGCAAAAGACTGAAGTATTCAAGACAAGGCTAAGATCATCAGGTTTTTATAATATTTTTTATCTAGTAATTACAGATGATGATAGCTAGATTTTTGCTAGTTGAAGATCTTAGATATAGAATATGGAAGATTATCAACTTTATAGTAAATAAAACCTTAGACATAGATATAATGTGAATGTAGAAGGTTATCCATTGTGTAAAGCCTTAGACATAGAATTGTAATGTTTGAATGTGAAAGGCTTCAAGGATATTGTATTTTTGTAACCTTAGACATAAGTATTATGTTTGAATATGAAAAGTTTTTCAGATGTGTTTTTGAAACTTTAGATATAGAAACATATATATGTATGTGAAAGGTTTGTGAAATAAATTGATTATTTAGGTCATATAGTTATGAAATGATTTCATAAGAGTGTGAAGTATTTAATCAATATTATGTTTGCAATTTATATGATATAATGAGGTTTTATATTATAAGAATTTCAATATTTTTGTTAAATCATAGTTATGTATCCCAGTCATAAATTGAGGGGGAGTACATAAGAATGATTATTGTTTCGATCATAGTTATGTATCCCAGTCATGAATTGAGGGGGAGTACATAAGAATGATTGTTGTTATAATGATTAATCATAGTTATACATCGTAGTCATAAAATTGAGGGGGAGGTATAAGAATGATGAATCAATTTTATAACTTTTTACAAGTGGTACAGTTCGGGAAAGCTCGTTTCGAGATTGTTTTGGAAAGATTGATCGTGGAAAAGTTAAAGAATTTCGGTAAGTTTATTAACTTTTCAGGTTTAAGACGAAGATTAGGGAAAAGATGAAAATTTGATGTCTACAGGTTTGGTCATTTTAATTTTTCATATTTCCAGGAAGTTCGTAATAAACGCTGATCAATTATTCAGAAACTTTGACGAAAATTTGATTTTTATTGTGCAGGAGGTAATTACGACCTCGTAATTGCAAGTGGTAGAATACGACCTCGTAATTTGTCTATTGGGCCAAGTGCAAATACGACCTCGTAAATGGGTGGGCCGGGTTGACCCAAGCCCATTCGGGTCGAATGAGTATATGAACCCAAATAACCCTAATACGACCTCACAATTATTAAATCAAAATTAGAGCATTACGACCCCGAAATATAAGTCTGCTACCCCGATTGTGATTCGATATATACGATCAGATCAAGAGTTTTTAGTTGATATCTTTGTGATCATCTTGAAAAACCGAATCTAGGTATATAATCTAATTGTAATATAGTTATCCATGTAACAAGAAAATCAAGAAAATAGGATTCGAAATTTTCGAATTAGGTTTCCTTAGTTTCTTCGATTTTGATGTTTTCTGGGTAAAAATATAGGTTGGGGTAACTTAATCGTTTGAATACGAGTGTATAGAAACGATTTTTACAAGTTTTGGTTGAGTAAATCTTGAATTCGTGTTGGGGAAGATGAACAGTGCGACGACCTCGCATTTGGGGTTTTGCTAGCCCAGATTTGCGACCTCGCATTTGTCAATTGATTTTGACTTTGTTGTCTTTCGGAATACGATGTGGATTTACGACCTGGATCAATACGTGGCTAAATTGAAAATACGACTTCGTATTTAGGGTTTGGTTGACTGTATTTTGACTTAAAATACGACCTCGTACAGGGATACGACCTCGTAAATGACTTAACAGATTTTCAAAAGTTTATTTTTATAAAAATTTGAAAATGAGTTAATTAATTTAACTTAATTACAGAGATAATTTAAGTTAATTATTAACTAAATTACATGGATAATTTATGTTATCTATGTTTTAACTAAATTACAGGGTTAATCTTAGTTAATTGTATATTATTTGCATATGAATTTTGGTGTCATATTGAGTAATTAATTATTTGTTATTGATTACAGAAATGACAAGAAATTTCATAGCAGGTCATAACTACTTGATGAACTTCGATGATAATCAGGAGGGAACTGCGTATTATCATGAGATATTCGCATTCTTCAGAAGATCAAGGATTCATCATGTTTTAACTCATTCGCCAGTTATTTATGTAGACTATTTGAGAGATTTTTGGGCGAATGACAATATTGTTTGTGCTGGAAACGAACATATCTTTCATACCACTGTTGTTGGGCAGCTAATACAGTTCACAGCTGCAAATCTTATCGGTATTCTTCGGTTAGGCACAGTTGAACAGGAAGGTGGTGCTACTGGTCTCACCAAGTCCCGACATGAGTTGATTCAAGGTGCTTTCAGAAGAATGGGGTTTGCCGGTGATCTGACAAGTAGAACTCTGTTCAAGAAGGGTTTCTATGGCAGGTGGAGGTATCTAGCACATGTGTTGCTAGTTGGTTTGAGCAACAAGAAGTTTGGTTTCGATACGTTGAACCATGAAGCCCAGACACAGATGGGGGGCTTAGTATTTAATAAGCCGTACAGTTTCTCTAAATTTTTCTTCGATGAGATGCGAAGACAGATCAGAGCTGCGGGTACTAGGAGATTTTTGATGTATCCTAGGATTGTGATGATGATCATCAATGCTCGCCTACCAAATTTGCCAGCTGTGGTAGGAGTGGAGCAAGTGAGCTCAATTATCAGACGTGACTATGAAGAGTTTCGTCGCAGGTATCCGAATGATCCAAATGCTCAAGATGTAGCATTATTCGGTGCCATCATCAATGCCAACTATGTGGCACTTGCTGATGAGGTCATATCAGCAAATGAAGGACCTCAGCCAGAGGATGGTGAAGCTGTTGAAGATGATGCTCATCTAGAGCAGCTTCATGATGTCGTAGTTGAAGGTGATGTACCGATTGAGCCTGAGGTTGTTGTACAGGTTGCAGATGATGTGATTAATCAACCTGGTGCCAATCCTGAGATTGTTGATGATCTTTTGGAGGAAATGGCCGATCCAGAGGGAGATATTGCACAAGTGCAACGGTACAATCCCAATGTTGAAGACCCAGAAGATGCAGACCTGGACTGGGACACAGATGATTATGTAGCTGGAGCTGCGGTTGGTTCTGAAGCAGCTAGAGCTAGTGGGTCAGGAGCTGGAGAAGCTAATGGGTCAGGAACTGGGAAGGCTAGTGGATCAGGTTTGGATGCTGGAGGTAGAGGAAAGGCTAGTGATGATGTTGAAGCAGAAAGAGAGCCTTCTGTACATTCTGATGGTGATGATTCCAGCATTGATGCTGAAGAGGATCCTTACAGATCTCATGCATTTGTCAGAGTTGGATCCAGAATGGTTCCTAGATCTCCTGCTGCCACTCAAGGAAGAAGAGTGAGGGAAACTGATGAAGATTGGGTGCCAGAGCAGCCGTTACTCAAAAGAAGTAGACTTGTTAGGGAACAAGAGACTTTTGCTACTGCTGGTGGATCTGTAAGAGTACCAGAGGTTGTTGTTCCTTAGACTACAACCACAGTCATGAACAACTGAAGAGGCTAGTCTAAGCCTTGCTGAGCTGCAGAGTCAGATGTCTGAGCAGAGAGAACAACATGAGAAGGCTTTAAATGAGATGAGAAGCCTAGTTAGTGGTTTGGTTGATGATTTGAAGGTAGTGAGTGACAATAACACGTTTCTTGAAGACAAGTTGGGCAAGGCAGAGGTGGTAGTGTCAAAGTTGTATAATAAGTTTTTGGAAGTTGATGGCAAGGTTGTCAAGATGGCAGATGCAATAAAGAAGGGAATCAAGATTCCTGACGAGAAGATGCATGAGCTGTTTGACAACTATGTCAAATGGAAAGCTGAGAGAGATAGTTTAGGTTGCAAGGGTGATGAGTTAGCTAAGGTAAGGCATGACGATGATCAGAATGAAGATCCAGATGCTGCCAGAGCTACTCAGGAGCTATTAGGGAGTTCTGTGTTCAGAACAGAGCCTCAAGAAGAGTCTAGCCAGACTGGTGTTGTTGGAAAGGCAACCTCAGAAGCTCCACAAGCTCAAGAACTGATGACTACAGAGTTAAACATGGTAGTTGAGCTTGAGGCACCACAGACCAAACCCGGCCCTTACAGAAGATGTTGACGTTGATCGATTAGATAAGGGTAAGGGTTTGGTAGGGCAATCTGCTGCTGTTGCTCTTGAAACTGATAATGCTAGTGCTCAGGATAGTGAGTCTACCAAAACCGACTCTACCAATAATACTTCTACCGAGTCAGATTTACATCCTGTAATTGTTCAAAGACTGGAGAAGAGACTTGGTTATGATCCACAAGCTCACATGAGAGCTAGGGCAGAGATCGTGGATTATTATTATGATCCAGGATCTATGAGGGATCAAGAGAAGAGGCGGCTGGGTATCACTCATACTCCTTCAGAGTCAGAGTCAGATTCTGATTTCGAGACTGAGACTGAGACTAAGAAGGAGCAGAGCAAGAGCAAGAAGAAGAAGCAGGAGAAGTAAATTGATGACAAATACAAGACAAAGACATATTTATTTTAACGTCTATAAGCTATTGCCAAGGGGGAGTCTGTAAGTGCACGTCTATGTCAATAGCAGCCTAGATTGTTCGGGCTTATATTTGTAATATGTCTTTGTAATGTTATTGTCAATAATGAACTTTGTATTATGCATAGAATACTAGATTAAGTTTAAGTATTGAATGTGTAATAATTTGCTAAGTGTGAATTGCGACCTCGCAATTCACAATGGGAATACGACCTCGTATTTGCAGGGTCAAATACAAGGCTACGACAAGATTGCGACCTCGTAATTATGTCGAGCTGGGCTTGAAATGCGATGCCACTGCGCTGAAGCCCAGTCGTGTTGATCCCTATATATATCGAACCCTAACAGAGTTTAGGGTTGAACATTTGTCGAAATTTCAGGCATATAGTGCAGGTTAAGTCGTCAATAGATTGTTCTGCTAGCCTAGAGAAGATCTGCGAGGCAGCAGATAATCTGAAGGCTTGTTGTGAATCACCAAGTTATAGTGAGGGATTCCGCACCTCAAGATAACTGTAGCAAACTATTAACGATCCAGTTCAAGGGGACTTACATAAACACATTCCTAACCCCTCTCAATTACCCAACACTTATCAAGAGCCGCTCAAACCTCCGTTAGCACATCGAGATCACCGATAAAACCAAAAAAAAACAGAAAAACCCAAAAAATCCAAAAAAAAATCAGAAAATACCAAAAAGAAAAAAAGGTGGAGAACCATCAATGGATCGCCATCAAATGGAGCCGACTCAAGTCTTTGAAGATTCAACATCATTAAAGTTGCTCCACACATGCCATCTTCAACAACATTCATGCAATTTAAGCCCGGGAAGTTTCTTTAATCCTTTATCTTTTCGTGTTTTTCCTATTACCCTTTTTGTTATGTCATGTTTAGTACAACGAGGACGTTGTACAATTTAAGTGTGGGGGGATGGAATAGGAAAAACCCGTGGTTTAATTGCTTGATAAATCATAAGTTTTCTACTACTTAATTCATGCAAATTTAAAATTTTTCTTGTGTCTAAAAACATTTTGAGAATATAATCTTTGCAAGTAGACAAAAGATGACGATAACTAAGCAATATTAGCTTTGGTAGATGAACGGTTAGTTAGGACTGTTAGTTTAACTATAGATTTGTGGTTGTTCATTCTTCCAAATGGATTAGAGCTTAGACTGAAACTGAATGCGATTATGTTTGCCATAGCACACTTAACCGGACTTTAATATGCCTAGCAATTAGAGCTATCTAGTTATTAGTATAGGTGTATTAATTGGACTTAAATGATATAAGTGCTTGTGTAGGAACTAGTTTAGACGTATGGTTCGCCTTAATTCTTACACTGTTGATTGTGAACTAGTTGCATGCGGAGTAAGTGTATGAGTCATTTGGGGTCTCTGATAATGTCTATTGCATGAATAATGTAGAAAATCTTAAGAAAGACAATCGGTAGATTAATAAAAGAGTTCAAAGAACTATTAACGAGTAAAATTATACACATCAAGTTATGTCGCTTTGCGCGTGGGGAACCACCGACCTGTCACCGCTGTCTTGATGTAAGGTATAAACTCTAACCATTAGTTGAGTTATGTCGCTCTGTGAGTGGGGAACCACCGACCTGTCACCGCTGTCTCAACTATTAAAGATGATAATATCGTATAACTACTTTAGCGTTTAGCTAGCGAGCATGACTGTAGTGTGAGAGTATGTCTAAGTAGTGAATCACAAGTACACAAATAATAAGATATAAATGCCTTGCTCGTAGCTAGTAGATCTAATTGCTATACAAACTTTAATTAAGTGCTTAACTAGTCAGCAGAAGGTAGTAAGATTGAGCTGTAAGACATGTGGAATTATAGAACGGTTTTAGAGGTATTAACACGAATATAAGGTTAAATTTTAGTTTTGATTGACCAATTATCTTGCCTCTAGCTATAGCTTACTGATTTTGTCTAAAGCTTTCTCAAAACATTTGCATGACTAATCTTTGAAATGATTTTATAAAGTAGAATAACTTGTACACTTAAGTTGTCCGCTCATCATTGTTTTTATTTTTCTTGGACCATTTGCTTGAGGACAAGCAAAGACTTAAGTGTAGGGGCATATGATGAACGTCCATTTTGTGATTATTTCCTATATCATTAGGCCGTGTTTTGATGCTTAATGAGTTAAGAAATGTGAACTTTTGGTACTTAATGGGATGACATGTTATGATAGGTTCACAAGGCGTGCAAGTGAAGGCAAACGTCTCTACTCAACTTAACACGAAGCCACAAGACTTTTGGACGAAGACTAGCAAGCGGAACATGAAGAATTTGAGGCCAACATGAAGCATACGACCACGTGTTAGTATTTTGGGCATAACTTCTTCATACGGACTTCGTTTCTGACGAGTAAGCTATCCACGGAAAGACGAGAGAAAGATCTACAACTTTCGTGTTGAACCTGAAGCCTCCAGTGCTGCTCATTTCACTCTAGCGCCATTGGAAGTCATCCTGAAGCTCACCAGCGCCGCTGGAACTTCACCAGCGCCGCTGGGAGTAAGTCGGCCAGCTAGCGTTTTGCCTTAAACCTATAAATACCCCCTAAACCCTAAGAGCCGCAACTTCCTTCTTCCAGACGACTTTGGGGGCTGTTCTAGGGTATTTTCATCAGATCTAAACCCTCGTAACACCTCCATATCATCCGGAAGATCAAGCATCAATTCTCAACAACAATTATTAAATCATAATTACTAGGTCAAATTAATTAGGGTTTTGGTGTGAGGTTCGAAGGAGCGGCCAAGAAGGATACGGACTGCGTGACTTCGATATCCCTATTATTAGTTTGATCTTTCCTTTACTTTTATTATTATTGTTAGATACTTGTTTGCAAGACTATTTATTTAGCAATTATTATTATGGATTTATTTATTTTAATAATTGTTAAGTTTAATTATTTTGCCATGAGTAGCTAAGTAGTTTTGCATCTATTTGGATAATGTGATCATGTCGTGATAGTTTTCTATATTAGATTGTTGAACCGTTTCTATGCTTGTCGCAGATCCATGTTTATTGAGTCAGGCAAATGTTATTAGTTTTCATATACAAACCTATTTTACTTATTTGTTTGGGTCGATTTAGTACTAAGGCCTTAGAGTCATTTAATTTGTTTGTGAAACATTAATCGGTCTATAATTAATGTGGATTCTTGACTTGTAACCGAGCGGGGGATGGTTAACTAATAATTTGGCTCAACTGAAGATGTGTTTTATTAGGTTATTCTAGTTGATCTGACGAACGGAAACCGGATCCGGGTGACTAGAATAATTAGCGTCAGGTGACTTTTTGAATCCTAGAAGAATCTTGACTTACATAAAAGATAAAGTCATAGTTACAAAACTCAGGTTTTAATGCATAACAGTGAATCTAACGAGAATCTGTTTATAGGGTAGTGTGAGTCTAACAACAGCTTTACTAAGTAGTTTGGTGAATCTAACGAGAATCCGAACGTGAGAAGAGTTGTTCAACATATCTAAACTGCTTTCTAAATAATCATGACATGTGAACTGTTCCAAATAGATGCAATGTTTTAAATATTATCGTTTTGCTAGATTAATCAATTAATGCTTTTCTTATTTTAGTTTTATTTAAATCGTGTCAACCCCCAAATCCTAGAATTACACTTAACTACTTTCTTAGACATAGTCCCTGCGAACGATCCTGGTCTTACCTATTTATTATACTATGAACGAACGGGTCCACTGCCCGTGAGTGAGTGTAGTAGAGAAGTTAACCTTGTACTTTATAAATTTAAAACTTGTTAGGAATTTAAGTTAAAACTTCTCGCTCATCAGTCTTTGAACGACAAGATTGAAGAAGCACAACGCTAGACTAGCTAGTGTTGGGCTTCTTGGCGTTTTTGTTAACTAGAATAAACATTCAAGAACAAAAAACGGGAGCTGATTCTCAAGTCTGATCAGATCATGTAAGAAAAATGAAACAATCCACGACATCTTTATAAGTGGATCGTACTCATCTACCTCAACCACCTCTCCAAACTTTCTAAAAAGTTCGATAATAAAACAACCATCTAGTACCATAATTTCTATAAACTCATCAGTACTGTAAGGGATGGTCTCAGAGTAACACTCACGACCTCTAATGGTTGCACGGACCTTAAGTAGTCCTCCAAGACTATCCCTTTTACCTTGGTCCAGTTAAGCAATTGGCGAAGGAACCGCCACTTGTTCTCCTCGATCATTTCAAGGTGTGCCTTACCATGATGAAACGGACCAACGGAGATGATGTGAGGTTGATATGATTTACTGTTTACATCGGTTGAGGTCTGTGGGACTTTGAAGATGGAGCATGTTGCCCGACCCGCAGCAACACTTAGCAGTTTTGGTGTATCGAAAAGTTTGTGTTGCATAGCCTTGAGTCGATCCTTTGTGATCTCCCATATTGTAATGTTATGTTTGGGAATTGTTTTTCATTTTTAGTTTATGATGATATTAAAATGATTGATTTAATATAAGGGGAGGAGGAGTCATGAAGCCCAATTGAAATTCAACTAAAATATGAAAAATAAATAAAATAGTTTAAAAGAACATCTTTTCAACTCATTTTACCCCTCCAACCCTCCAAACCAACCCTCCCAACACATTTCTTTGGCATTCATAACCTTTTCAACCCTCCCAAATTTTTTTATTTTCTTTTTCATTTAATTTAATCAAACATTTATAATAAAAACTTAAACATTTCATTAAAATAAACTAAACATTACATAAACATAAACATAATTTAAAAAAGTACATAAACATAATTAAAAAAAACACCTAAATCATAATAAAGATACCTAAATCAAAGTCTCAATCGGTGGTGGCTGCACCGCTGGGTCATCAAGGTATGATAAGTCTAGCCCCGATATATGCGCCGTCAGATCATACCGGAGCCGATGATGCACATTTTCGTCATGTAACTCCCGCAGCACATTTCGGTTATACACTATAGGGGCATGTGGATCCATAATACGAACCGGTGATATTGCCCTCCCGTCGTCTTTTATGATCATGTTGTGCAATATACAACATGTGGCGACGATTTTCCCAATCTTCTCCTTTGTCGTGAACCGGAGGGGACGCTCCAAAATCTTCCATTTCCCCTTGAGAACACCAAAATCCTGCTCAACATCCTTTCTTACCGCCTCTTGGAGTCTTTTGAACTTATTTTCGTCCTCTTCGACTGGATGTGGATATGCCTTAACAAACGAAGACCACACATGATAGATTCCATCGGTAAGGTAATATCCACGCTTGTAATGTCGTCCATTTACGCTAAATGAACTGTCTGGTGCGGATCCATTACGCTCGGAATAAAACAATGGCGACTGATTCAAAACGTTGACATCGTTGTTCGATCCAGCAGGACCAAAAAATGAATTCCAAATCCACAAGTCATGGGAAGAAACACATTCAATCATAATAGTCAGCACCTTATGATCACCCCTCGTGTATTGCCCTTTTAAGTATTTAGGACACTTAGCCCATTCGATGTGTGTACAATCAAGACTACCAAGCATTCCTGAAATGCGGTGTCTTTCTTTATATAGTGACACTCATTGCTCCAAAAAAAACATACACTCCAACATATAAATACATATACATATATACATACAGATAACACATCACCCGCCAAATCTAAAATAAACGCCGGGAACGACCATCGCCGAAAAAAATTCCCTGGAACAACCACCGCCAGTAACCACCACTCGCCTCCGCTCATCGCAGTTGACAATCACCGAGAACAAATGACGCCGATAACAAACAGCAAACAACGGGAACAAACACTGACAGCCATTTGCTTCTGCATCATCTGACATTGAGCCCATGGTGTTGATTCCGGCGAACCAACTTTTCTGCCTGTTGAGGTCATCGATCTTTCAAATCACCAACCTAACAACACTTACACCGACAAAAACAATCTATACTTCAAATTGGGGTAACATATAAAATATCAACAACCAAAAAAATCTAAAATAAGGTACTAGATATGTTTTTGTTAAACATATAAAACAAAAAGAATAAAAGAATTGGGGTAACATGTATGCATATAATATATGGTTAAAGATATAGTACATAAAAAGTGTGACATTATTTACCTTTCACCGCCACAAATTCTTAGCCATACCAACGCTTGTTACCTTTTATGATTGAAACATTAATATACGAGTCATGGTCTAAAAAAACCTTCTTATCATCCCTTATAGAGAATAGACTGGATATACTCATATACATAGATGTTTTTATATTTTGAGACCAACAAAATAAGTTGAATATAATACAAAAAAAAATAAATAAGTTGAATATAATACAAAAGATCTTTGGATGTGATTGAGGGAATGCTTTTGCATGGCCAACAGCTGTTATAATTTTTGAGAAATGTCAAACAGCTGTCACATTGTACTTATTTAATTAGCTTTTCTATTTTGCCTTTCTTTTTCTTTGATGAAAACTATATGGGGTAACAACTAAAAACTCTCCAAGTTAAACAATGACTGAATCAGGCGGCCCAGAATAAGAAAAATAAAAGTAGATTTTGGGTTTCTATTTCCATCCCAGCCCGTACAAACAACAACACAATAAAGATTGACTTATTTGCATAAATGAATAAATGCTTTAAGAATAGGGAAATGATTCATCCTCCTAACCAATTAACCTAAAAATCCTCCTAATTATAAGATCATGACATGTGAGATGATCAAGAGATAAGATTAGGTAAGAGCATTAAGTGAATCCACATGTCTAGTTCTTAACAAAATAACTTAGGGCATACGGAGTCACAACGGGTTGGAAGCTGGGCTAACCCACCCAAAAACATCGCCGTCGAACCAGCGGGTTCTGGGAGGGTTGGGATTGGACAGGCTTTGAAGCAGGAGAGGGTAGGGGAGCGGGCTTGAAGAAGTGACCGTTCAACAGTTAAAAAGATGGGGTAGCGTGCAACGGTCAACTGCGATGAGCGAAGGCGGGTGGTGGTCACTGGCGGTGGTTGTTCCAGGCAATTTTTTTCGGCGATGGTCATTCCCGGCGTTTATTTCATATTTGGAGGGATATGTGTTATCTGTATGTATATATGTATATGTATTTATATGTTGGAGTGTATGTTTTTTTTTGAACAATGAGTGTCACCGTATTTGAAGGTTTTGTATTTGGGCATATATTTGATGTTAATTACGAAAATGTCATTTTAAGTAAGACAAAATAGTTACTGTAGCTAAGCCAACTTTAAATGTTAATGCAATTATATGATCTATGGTCATGTATATATATATATATATAATGTTTGAAGTCAGTTTGTACACATCTGAATTTACACATGGATTTTTGGTGGCCTTTGAGAAACATACTTCCACTTTCACATTTTTATTTATAAAAAGTTTATACATGTAATATTTACTTATAAATATCAAACATATTTTATCAAATAATTCACTACTCTTTCAAACACTTTCTCTAAGAATATTTTATATACATGATAACCATTTCACAAAAATGTCTTCCTCTTCTTCCTCTTCTGACGAGTTATTTCTTCCCTTCACCTTCCCGAGTTATCTACTGGTAGTACACTACCTTTTTTTCAATTTGTTTATGATTCGCTTTATGAAACGGGATGATTAACCGAAACTCGAACGCATATTGAACGTTACCGGGAAAAAGCTCACGAAACTCTAATGTGTGATTATTTCGTCGATGAACCAAAGTTTGGCGAACATGTTTTTCGTCATCGGTTTCGCATGAGTAGGCGCTTGTTTTTAAAAATTGTTGGTGACATTGAAGAGACATTCGAATGGTTTCAAGAGGGAGAAGACGGACGCGGGAAAAAAGCTTCACGACTCTACAAAAATGTACTTCGGCAACTCGCAACGGGTGAACCTCCGGATAATTTTCGATGATTATTTATGCATGTCTGCAAGAACGTCACGTGAATGCCTTGATGGTTTTTTGATCGATGTCGTTGGACCGATCAAAAATATAAACTAAATACCAATAATTAGTACGGGTAAATAGAGTATCATATCCTCAGGGAATCAATGGAAAGTGTTAAACAATATGAAAAAGTTAGTTAAACTAGACATAAACTTAAATTCGATTGATTAATTGATTTGATTAAAACTAAAATTGATTATTTGATTAACAATATAAAACAATAATAAAAAGGTAGACCATTCTCATGCTCCCAATTATGCTTTCAATTGTATAACCTAACTTATGTTCATTGGAAATCACATAGACATGATTCGTTATAATGTTTGGACTTAATGAATTCAAGAGCTAAATTAATCGGTTGTGATGATTCACGATAAAGAAAACCGGGGAATTGACACAGCTAGATTTTCAGTTCATTAAATTAAAAACACAAGTTCATTAGAGATTCTTTCACTAATCATTAATTAATCACAATTTGAATTCAATTGATAGATGAAATTCATTCAAAGTCACAAACAAGTAATCATTCAAAGAATCCCAACAACATTAGATGCAAAACACTAATTAAGAATTAAACATCTAATCCAACTTGAATATGAGAAAGGTTGAATACAATTGTCTTACATAATTGTTCACATGAGAATGATCAAAAGAGAATTAGCCTATCATCTTCATCATTGAATCTTCAATTTGGATTATCATCTCCATGAATTTATGATTTGATGATGAAATTGGGATGTTGTATGTGTTAGGAACTGCTCTAGGTGTGTGAAAATAAGTCTTGGTAACTTCCAAATTCATGTGGGATTTTGATATAAACTGAAAATTAAATAAATCCCAAAAATTCGGAAACGTGTGCAGAAGGCCACCGTCCCAGAAGGTGGCGTCCAGCGTCACAGACGCTAGTACAAAAAAATGAGATCCTCCTTTACGCTAATCAGACGTCTCACACGGTGACCGAAAGTGGCCCAGCGTCTCAGACGCTGGGTCTTGGCGTGCTGGACGGTGGTCCAGAATTGCAAATTCCTGACTTGACTTTCCTTGACTCTTTTCTTGATCCAATTAGCCCCATTTCGTCACCTGTGACCTGAAATCACTTAACAAACATAAACGCACCCTAATCGTCTATTAACCTTCACAAAACATGTCATTTCACATATTAAGTTCATGCAAATTCGGCGTTTATCACATTCCCCAACTTAACTCTTTTTGGTCCCGAAAAAGGCATTCATCATGTAACAAAGTTAATTTACAATCTCATAACACAATCAACTCATGAGACTTACAACTATCAAAAGATTTACGACAAGCAAATAGAAATATATAAATGTGCAATTAAACCTAATAAACCTCAAGTTTGCCACAATACATGCATCACACTCTCACAATTTGCACTCCCCTCGGTTAATATTTTGAGTGAATTAGCAAAAAATGTGCTAATATGTATATATGAAGCTCTCAACCCATTATTGCAACACTAAAAGTCATAGGCTAGTACACAAATCGAACCGTGACCTCATAACACCAAACTATCACTTCGGCATTCATACATGATTGATGGAAATAATGGAATGAAACACGGTAATGATTCTCTTTTGGGCAATTTACTAGAATGAATTTGGGAACTTTTCACTTTGGTTCTTTTTGATCAACTTACATGGATAATTGAAGTAATTTTCGATTATGACACCATATACTTTGACTTTTTCAACCTTATATTGCAATTTTGACTTTGACTTTGTTCTTTCTTTCGATTCATCATAAATAACACAACTTTGAATAACTACACGAATTTCATGACGATGTGAGGTGGAATATGGAATGAATTGTATGATTGTTTTTATCATTTTAAGCACATAATCCGGGTTAGAGGTCTCGGCACGGTAAATGCACTAGTTCTAACCTAATGTACAATAATGGGTTCACACACTATAGTCATCACGAGAAATCATGCTATGCTAACAATCTAAATAAATCGTCAACAAGGCATTTTCTCTCTTGAAATTGAAGGATATATAGGATAAAAGTGTGATACATGTATTGGACGAAGTGGCATATTACCCTTAGTTGTACATTTCTATATTTTTAAATGCTAGCAACTCTATCAAGACGCTCATAAATCAGCCATGTCATGCAACCTAGCCTACATTACCTAGCCCCACTTACATGTACAAATCCAATCACAAGAGAATCTCGCCTTACAAGCATGTATAGCCAATATAACTCGAATATTTTGCCCCTAAGGGTCAATTCCATACTACAAGAAAGTAAATTAACATCTAACTTAAGTACATAAAGGAAATTAACAGAAAATGAAATCTACCTACGAAAGTAAAAATGTAAAAACAAAAACACAAACAGACACAAAATCACATAGTCACACAAGAAGTACAGAAAAGTAAAAAGAAGGTACCCATCACTGTCGTGGCCCCTGAGGTCTGAAGATCGACTCCATCAAGCTGGTGTATAGAGTACGGGCCTCAAATGGATCAGCAGCTGGTGGTGGAGCATTCGAGTTATCCTCAACTCGACCGACACATGAATGCCTAGGGAACCACTTAGAATCGTCGCTCTGAGGATAATATGGATGAGTTGTAGATGAATAAGGCTGCCTGTAATCAAACTGAGGAGGAGTCTCTACATACTCAAGACCTGCAATATGATCATGATGATGGCGGACTATCTCAAAGTACTCAAACCGCCTCCTGACTTCAAGCTCATGAGCATATCCCTTTGCTAGCTCATAACTCCTTCGCTGCTTAGCCTGTCTAGTAGTCAAGTCCCACATATTCTGCTCATAAGATGTCCACTGTGGATGCTCTAGAATGTCGAAAAAAGCTTTACGCTAGCCAGACGGTACGATCTTCTGTTTTACGGTACACGAGAAAACACATTCAATTTCAACTTACGGTTGCCAAAGTCAATTCAACCATACCCCTCCTACAATCAATCAAGGCATTAGCGGTTGCCAGAAAGGGTCTACCCATGATGACATTGGGCTGCCTAAAGCTATCAATTGATGCAAAATCAAGCACCAAGAAGTCAACGGGGTAGTAGAAGTCCTCAACCTTAACAATCACATCTTGGACAATTCCTCTAGGAAGTTTAAGGGACAAATCAGCCATCACCAAGGTGGTGTCGACTTTTTCTAAAGGTCCAAAATCATATTGGTCATACAAACCTCCCGGAAGAATGCTCACACCCGCCCCCATATCCAAAAGTGCCTTATTCATTTTAAAACAGACCAAACACGCCTTCCATAATCCCAAAGTGCCTTATTCATTAAAACCCCTCACCAACTTGATAGTCATCAACAAGGCGCTTTCCCGAACTAATGGTGAGATAGGACTACATCGTAGGCAGAAGGCGCCCCGGATCTTGGAGTTTAGGTGGGATACCCATCACAACGGCACTAACTTCTTCATTTAAAACAATTTTCTTTGGAAGTTTATGGTGCCGTTTTTGGGTACACAACTCCTTAAGATATTTAGCATAAGCCGGAACTTGTTTGATTATGTCAATAAGAGGAATGTTAATTTTGACTTGTTTAAAATTTCCCACATTTCTTCCTCATGGGGACCTCTTTTCTTGAGTGTAGGCTAATTTTTGGATCAACTAAAGCCAAAGGAAAAGGAATGGTATTACCCTCCATATCCTTTCCTCGTTTTTCAGAAAATTTTCCATTAGACCTACTGTTTTCTACCTCTTTAAAAGTCACTTTTTTAAGTGATTTAGGTAGAACAAATTCCGGTTCATGCTCACTATCTTGACTCTCATCAACATCCTCCACCACACCATCAACAAATGGTGGTGGAGGGACAACTTTATTATCATAAACTTTACCACTACGGAGAGTACTTACATTGTTGATTTGAACATTCTTGATGTTCTTGGAACCGCTACTTTGATGTTGAGGATTGATTGTTGTATCACTTGGTAGCTTTCCCGGATCCTTCCTCAATGCCGATACATCTCCGCCAATTGACCAACTTGTTTTTGCAAAGACTCAACCGTCTTATCCCGAATCTCATTCTTCATATCCATTTCAAGTACTCCATGATTTCCCGGGTTGACACATCATTACCTCCCGAAGGCCCACCTTGGTTATTACCTTGTTGATAGTTCCTTGGGTAGCCTCTATTGAATCCTCCCTGATTTTGACCACCTTGGTAATTCCCTTGGTTGTAATTTCGGTCTTGGAATGGTTGAGATGGTGCTCCACTGTTTTAGTTGTTTCCTTGAAAGTTCGGGTTGAGTTGATTTGAAGAATTTCCATACTGAAGATTGGGATGATTTCTCATTCCCGGATGATAAGTGTTGGAGTTCATGTCAAATGACTTCTTTTCTCCATACACTTGATTCACTTCTTCAACATGTTCCGGGACTAATGGACATTGCAAAGCCGTGTGTCCTAGCTCATCACAACTTTCACAAATCGGATATTCTTGAGAAGAGAAACACTCCGATTTTCAGCTTTCCCCAACTTAGCAAACTTTTCGTTCCAATGCTTCAAGTCTATCTTTGGTGGCTTGATCACTTGTTGATGAAGAAGCTATTGGATGTCTTGCCCTCCTATTCGATTGTGCTTGCCTTTTGGAGTTCACACTCATTTTCTCCAAGAATTCCCAATCAACATCTTCGGGATTTGTCAAGAAAGTTCCATTGCTAATTGAATTCACATCCCGTTTCTCTTCCGGTAACAAACCATCATAAAAAGCCGTGATCAATTCCCATTTAGCAATCCCATGGTGAGGACATGTTCTCAACAACTCATTAAACCTCTTGAAAGCTTCATAGAATGTTTCACCCGATTGTTGCTGAAAAGTTCTTATGGAATTTCTTGCATCACTAGTCTTTTGCATGGTATAATACTCATCCAAGAATTGTTGTTGCATTTCAGCCCATGTAAAGATACTACCCGATGGCAATGCCAAGAACCATTGCTTTGCTTTATCCTTCAAAGTAACTGAAATAAGACTAACTTTACTTCATCCGGTGAAAATCCTTGCCCTCCAATGGTGCCTCAAATCGCCTCAAACTCCGACAAGTGCAAATAAGGTTCTTCCACCACCTTCCCATAGAAACTTGGCAAAATGCTCAAACATTGAGGTCTAACTTCAAAAGCTCTACCCCTCAACACCGGTGGTACTATAGGTGAAGCATTAATGGCTATGGCGGGTCGGAAATGACTATCAACTCCTTGTGGTGGAGGTTGATAGTTCATGTTTGGCATGGCACGGTTATGTGGTTGGTGATTGGGTGGAACTCCACGACGGTAGTGGCGTGGTGGTGGACCATGAGGAACTCTTGGTCCTTGGTTGACATATTGAGGTTGGTTATATTGGGGATATTGGAAATTTTGTGGTTGCACATAGTCTTCCCCATCGTTCCAATCATACCCATATGAATGATCATCAAATCGTCCATCATCCCAATCATTAATCCTATCATACACTGATTCCTCCGCATACCGTGATGCATCCCCAATGTAAGTTGGTGTTCTAGGTCGATTGGGGTTTGTGAAACCACTCCTCACTAATCGGGGTGGATATTGTGGTTGACGTTGGGCATTAGGTTCATTGTTGGTTTCTTGTTGAGTTACGGTAGGTTGGATGGTTCTTTGTGGATTACCGGGATCACTCATGTTTGCACGGTGAAGTGCTCGATTCCTTCAAGCTGTTTTCTCAATTTCCGGATTAAACAACAAAGGTGACTTCTTCTTGGAATACCTCGTATGCATACACTACCTGTAAATCTGCACAAACAACACACCTAGTGTAATACTGAACTACAAGAATTGAAAAGGAAATAAACGAATTACTAACTAAGACTAAGCTAATTATTTTTGATTTTTCTGAAAATTTTAACTAAACTAATTGAAAGCAAACTTTAACACTTTGCACACCGATTCCCCGGCTGCGGCGCCAAAATTTGATCGATGTCGTTGGACCGATCAAAAATATAAACTAAATACCAACAATTAGTACGGGTAAATAGAGTATCGTATCCTCAGGGAATCAATGGAAAGTGTTAACCAATATGAAAAAGTTAGTTAAACTAGACATAAACTTAAATTCGATCGATTAATTGATTTGATTAAAACTAAAATTCATGATTTGATTAACAATATAAAACAATAATAAAAAGGTAGACCATTCTCATGCTTCCAATTATGCTTTCAATTGTATAACCTAGCTTATATTCGTTGGAAATCACATAGACATGATTCGTTATAATGTTTAGATTAAATGAATTCAAGAGCTAAATTAATCGGTTGTGATGATTCACGATAAAGAAAACCGGGGAATTGACACAACTAGATTTTCAGTTCATTAAATTAAAATCACAAGTTCATGAGAGATTCTTTCACTAATCATTGATTAATCACAATTTGAATTCAAATTGATAGATGAAATTCATTCAAAGTCACAAACAAGTAATCATTCTAAGAATCCAAACAACATTAGATGCAAAACACTAATTAAGAATTAAACATCTAATCCAACTTGAATATGAGAAAGGTTGAATACAATTGTCTTACATAATTGTTCACATGAGAATGATCAAAAGAGAATTAGCCTATCGTCTTCATCATTGAATCTTCAATTTGGATTGTATCTCCATGAATTTATGATTTGATGATGAAATTGGGATGTTGTATGTGTTAGGAACTGCTCCAGGTGTGTGAAAATAAGTCTTGGTAACTTCCAAATTCGTGTGGGATTTTGATATAAACTGAAAATTAAATAAATCCCAAAAATTCGGAAACGTGTGCAGAAGGCCACCGTCCCAGACAGTGGCGTCCAGCGTCTCAGACGCTAGTACAAAAAAAATGAGATCCTCCTTTACGCTAATCAGACGTCTCACACGGTGACCGAAAGTGGCCCAGCGTCCCAGACGCTAGGTCTTGGTGTGTTGGACGGTGGTCCAGAATTGCAGATTCCTGACTTGACTTTCCTTGACTCTTTTCTTGATCCAATTAGCCCCATTTCGTCACCTATGACCTGAAATCACTTAACAAACATAAACGCACCCTAATCGTCTATTAACCTTCACAAAACATGTCATTTTCACATATTAAGTTCATGCAAATTCGGCGTTTATCATTTTTGTAATGCGATAATTCATTTATATGGCCGAGAGTACTTACGCAGGCCTACCGCCCACGACGTTGCGTGCTTGTTCCAAGCGCACGAATTAAAACATAAAATTCCTGGAATGCTTGGTAGCATTGATTGTACACATTTTGTTTGGCGAAATTGTCCAAAAGAGTTGAAGGCCAATATAAGAGAGGTGATCATCAATACCCGACTATTATGCTTGAAGCCGTTGCTTCATATGATTTGTGGATTTTGCATGCGTTCTTTGGTCCTCCCGGTTCAAACAACGATATTAATGTATTGAATCAGTCTCCATTGTATCTTACCGAGCGAAATGGAATGGCTCCAAACAGTTCATTTACAGTCAATGGACGATTTTACAAACGTGGATATTATCTTACCGACGGAATCTATCCTAGGTATTCAACATTTGTTAAAGCATATCCATATCCAACAGATCCAAATGAAAAAAAATATTCAAGAACCTACAAGAGTCAGCAAGAAAGGGTGTCGAATGAGCCTTTGGTGTTCTAAAGAGGAAATGGAAGATTTTGGATCGTCCACTCCGGCCTATGACCGTAGACAAAATTGGTAAACTTGTTTATGCGTGTTGTATATTGCACAACATGATTATAAAAGATGACGGGAGAGCAATATCACCGGTTCATATAATGGATAGCCGAGTTGCGGTAGTTTATAACCCGGACGCACTGCCAGAGTTATTAGACGAAGAAATTCATCAACGTCTCCGATATGATCTTACGGAGCACGTAGTGGCTCAAAACTTGTCGTACCTCGTTGACGTAATGGCTCAACCACCACCATGTAAATGATGAATTGTATTATGACACCTTGTAAATAATGGTGAATTTTTTGGTTGATGGGTTAACATGACTTGTGAACATACTATTGGTGGGGGGGGGGGGGGGGGGGGGGGGATGGGTTGATTTAGGCTGGTGTGTCATGACACCTCCCCCATTATTAACTCGTGAAATTGCATTCTTATAATTCAATAGGGGGTGTATTTAATGATAACTATGATACAATTTACAAAATAAGTACAACAAATCAACAACAAGAACACTCAATCCCTGTATACGGGGTGTAAAAAGAGGTAAGATGTAGACAATCTTACCTCTACCCAGAGGTAGATGCTGCTTCAAAAAGAACCTCCGGCCAAAAGTGTAAAAAGCAGGGGGGTGTAAAAAGTGTAGTAACCATACCTAACTGTTGAGTATCACCTGACTACATGAAGAGTAGGGACACTACTACAAAATCAAGTTATTGCAACACTCATAAAGTGTTGCATTAGGCCATATAAATGTTGCATTAAGTCTAATGCAACACTTTAAGAAGTGCTCCAATAGCCAACGTCGCCTTAGGCCTAAGGCAACACTTTATTTGGAAAAGACAACACTTTTCAAAAGTGTTGCAAATATTATCAAATGCAACACATAATACACCATATTGCAACACTTTTAATATCATCATGGACAATAATGCAACACTTATAAAACGATAACGCAACATTTGTAAGATTCCATATAATCACAACACATTAACATGTAAAACTGTTATTAATTAAAAGCATCAAAGTACAATAATATTTTCATTACAATCAAAACAATAATGTAATACCATACAAAGATGAAACAAATATGTTCAATGACAAAGAAAACAACCATAAGATGTTATGTAACATAGAAAAAAAAATTCTCAGCTACAACCCTACAAATTATATTGAAATCCTCCTTGTAAATCGTCACTACATGGTTAGTATATGTCAAAACAATGTAGCCTGTACATATAAACAGAGTAAACAATACAGGCAATGTAAATTACATATAAATAGGGCAAACAATATGGTTAGTAAAGTGAATACTTGCTAGCAGGAAAAATTTTGACTAGAAATCCATCGTGCATATTGTGAAAACATATCTTCAAAAGGAACAGTGATAGAGGCCATATATTATTAGAGGTGGCAATTTCCACCAAGTTACTTTTAAACGGGTCAAACTAGTTATGTTGTATCTATAACAAGTAAAGCGAGTTAAATAAAATAAACTAGGCAGGTCAAATGGCTCAAATATGTTAAAAGCCACAATACCTTTTAAACATACAACTACTTAAACCGTTTTATTCAAGAAGTCAGATTAATATTGATAGTATATAGTTATGTAGCCAATACAATTTAAAAAAATAAGAAACTGGACAAAAAGTTTGCCAAGTACCTGACCTGTAAAAAACTAATTTTAACCAGACCCAACTTCCACATCTATACTTTATACATAGACCAATAGTAGGAAAAAAAAGAGTTTAAATAGAAGAAAATACTTGGCACACACATCCATGGGTTTCACAAGCTATGAAGTCCACCAAGCCCATGATTTACGAGGGCCAAGTGTACGAGTAACATGGAGTTCTTATATATCTACCATCCACTGCATATTAAATAGTGATTAGCATTATCTCATCAACATCTTTTGAAAACAGAAAACTAACAATTCTTATGAGAGTATACAATCTCCACGGAATCCCTAGACAAGGCAAAAAGCATAAATTGCTTACTACTTGTGTAGACGAGGCATAAGAGTTACCTTGTCTGCCAGCATATAAAGTCCAACATCTGCATTATAGAGAGTAAAAGGTCTCCCCATTTCTGGCACTACTTTGGCAATAATTGTAGGATCAAACACACGTGCACTCTCAAATCCAGGAGTTAAGAAAACCTTGGTCACCTATGAATAAAAGAACATGTCAACGGAGAAATAGAGAGGGAAGTTAAAACTTTCTACAACAAAAAATACAGATGTCAATTTTGACCAATATACAGATTTACTAATAAAAAGGTTAATTTGGGCTATGTTATATCTCTAATGGCCCAAGCAAGTAAACTCAAAAAACTTAGTCTAAGGAAATGCGCATAGTCTGTTTTTTGTTTCATATAAGTATACAAACTCTTGGATCATTTTATACTACATAGCTAGATTACTAGTGAAAATATATAAGTTATGTAATTAAAGTTAACACACTAATAACTAGATTCACGGGAACTGACCAGCTCCAAAAGTTACAACTCATGACACCCCTGTTCTAACCTGAACACCAACACACCCATTAACAAACATATATATGAAAGATAATGAGGCAACCAGACTCAATACTAGGGGCTTGGTTGAGTACATGACTACTAGAGGACTACTGCAATTTCCTAAATCAATTGTACAAACTTTGATATCACCACATAATTGTGTCATGTATGCTTCAAACATTAGATTAGCTACTTTGTAAGCATTGATGGTTTATACATATAACATTGTGATATGATTAGAAAAGCAAAACTTACCTATTCACGTAAACCCATGAATTGAGTTTCTACTGTAGCTGACTCCAAACATTTATATGATCTCAGTCGATCGTATTGACTAGAAGGCATATGCAGTTTTTTATTAATCTTAGGTAAACATCACAAGGTAGATATAGTAATACGGGTTAACACAAAAAACCACGGGTCATTTTACTAGTTAACAAACAAATACAGTAGTATCAACAAATAGGTCTAACCTTGGAATCTTGGATACACTTTTCACATGGTAGTTTGATTCTCCATCTCTTAGTTAAAGCTTCTTAAATACTAGAAGAAGAAACATTAAAAAAAAAATTATTACCATGATATGATTATTTCACCAACTGCGTTTTAGTATAATCGAATCTTACCAGTCGATGCACCACTAGGTGTAGCAGCTCGGGCTAATGTCCCATCAAAAGGAATAATATCTACCTGTAATTACAAAACATTCTCAATCTAATCTAAATCATAAAAATTAAGATATATACATAATAAACTGCTTAGACTGAACGGAGCAAGGCTCCCCTTAGGCGTTCAATTTCACTTTTCCCCCCCGGAACCCCCGGAACAGTGCCCCCGAGAGGCGTTCTTGGTCAAAAAAACTTGAAGGGCGTGAGAAAATTGACGGAGAAAGATGGCGTGCTTTGGTGATGTGGCCCACTTGGCGTTCAAGGAACGCTTTGTTCCTTATAGTCTTAAACTTGCTCATCATTATCGGTTCATCACAATCACATTTATTTAGCAATCACATGTACGACTTTACGTCATATTTTTAGAATTGAAAAGAGGCGAATTGAAAATAGACGATACTCGATTTTCAGCTCTTTTAGATCTCGAATCTATCCATAATATTTATATAAACACATCAGTAGAATCAAATAACAAAAGTTGTTTGAATGCAAGTACCTTAAGCATGGTATACATATCCTCTTTTTTGTGCATATGACGTACCTTTCCCAAACTTGTTAAATGTCACTGTTATTTTTTGTGATCTCATCTTCCATGTCTTGGCCTTTTGAGTGTCTAACAAATGGGAGTTTAAATAGTAAAAACAAATTATTATGGACTTTCAGCTAGAAGATAATCACTTAAAAAAATATGTTCAATAACAAACGTTTATTAATCAATTCATAAGTAGATAGACTTCCGAGTTGCAGGAATATATCATATTTATATATACATGTGTAAACATCAAACAGAACAGAAAAAATTTTTGATGTTTACACATGTATATATAATTAAGAGTAGATAGAAAGGGTTAGGCCTATACCCTTTCTATCTACTCTTAATTATATATACATGTGTAAACATCAAAAATTTTTTCTGTTCTGTTTGATGTTTACACATGTATATATAAATATGATATATTCCTGCAACTCGGAAGTCTATCTACTTATGAATTGATTAATAAACGTTTGTTATTGAACATATTTTTTTAAGTGATTATCTTCTAGCTGAAAGTCCATAATAATTTGTTTTTACTATTTAAACTCCCATTTGTTAGACACTCAAAAGGCCAAGACATGGAAGATGAGATCACAAAAAATAACAGTGACATTTAACAAGTTTGGGAAAGGTACGTCATATGCACAAAAAAGAGGATATGTATACCATGCTTAAGGTACTTGCATTCAAACAACTTTTGTTATTTGATTCTAATGTTTATATAAATATTATGGATAGATTCGAGATCTAAAAGAGCTGAAAATCGAGTATCGTCTATTTTCAATTCGCCTCTTTTCAATTCTAAAAATATGACGTAAAGTCGTACATGTGATTGCTAAATAAATGTGATTGTGATGAACCGATAATGATGAGCAAGTTTAAGACTATAAGGAACAAAGCGTTCCTTTGAACGCCAAGTGGGCCACATCAAAGAAGCACGCCATCTTTGCTCGTCTATTTTCACGCCCCTTCAATTTTTTTGTCAAAGAACGCCCCTCGGGGCACTGTTCCGGGGTTCCGGGGGGGAAAAGTGAAATTGAACGCTAAGAGCAAGGCTCCCCTTAGGCGTTCAATTTCACTTTTCCCCCCCGGAACCCCCGGAACAGTGCCCCCGAGAGGCGTTCTTGGTCAAAAAACTTGAAGGGGCGTGAGAAAATTGACGGAGAAAGATGGCGTGCTTCTTTGATGTGGCCCACTTGGCGTTCAAAGGAACGCTTTGTTCCTTATAGTCTTAAACTTGCTCATCATTATCGGTTCATCACAATCACATTTATTTAGCAATCACATGTACGACTTTACGTCATATTTTTAGAATTGAAAAGAGGCGAATTGAAAATAGACGATACTCGATTTTCAGCTCTTTTAGATCTCGAATCTATCCATAATATTTATATAAACACATCAGTAGAATCAAATAACAAAAGTTGTTTGAATGCAAGTACCTTAAGCATGGTATACATATCCTCTTTTTTGTGCATATGAACCTTTCCCGAACTTGTTAAATGTCACTGTTACTTTGTGATCTCATCTTCCATGTCTTGGCCTTTTGAGTGTCTAACAAATGGGAGTTTAAATAGTAAAAACAAATTATTATGGACTTTCAGCTAGAAGATAATCACTTAAAAAAATATGTTCAATAACAAACGTTTATTAATCAATTCATAAGTATAACTTCTACAATATTTTTATATTTTCATTTTACAAAACACATATTTAATTTTTTGCACAACATATAATTGACAATTATCTATTTAATGATACCGAGAGATACCCGTATGCTGAGATGGTGTAATGGCAGCGGTAGTGACGGCGGGGGCGGTGGTGGCGATGTAATAGCAGCGTCGGTGATGGCGGTGACGGATGGTGGTAGCGTGCGGCAGTAGCAACGGCGGTGGTAGCAACTGCGATTGATGTACCATCACTAACACCATAACGCGTCCACTATGTCGGTTGGTATAATGATCTATGCTGGAATTCTGATGTGCTAGAGCCACTGGTCGATCACGAACGCCACAACAAAATGCTCCAAGTGTTGTTTTTAAAGATAAAGTATATGCAACACGTTTCAAAAGTGTTGCCAATTTATGCTAACACTTATCAAAAAAGTGTTACATTATACATATAAAATGCAACACTTTTAAAAAAGTGTTGTATTATGCATGTAAAATGCAACACTTATTTTAAAAGTGTTGCATTATAAGTTATGTTGATAAACAAACAACACTTTTAATAAGGGGATAAGTACCTCGGAATGTAATGAACTATGCACGAATGTTTATGTTGTGTAATGAACTACTTAGATGTTTATTGTATGTAATGAACTTTCAAATCCAGGTTATTGAATGTATCCGACCAATCAAAAACTTACAAGTGGCAGCTTATGTGGTTGTCACATATACCCGGGTACATCCAATAACCAGGATTTGAAAGTTTATTACATACAATAAACATCCAAGTAGTTCATTACACAACATAAACATTCGTGCATAGTTCATTACATTCTCAGGTACTTATCCCTTTAATAAGTGTTGTTTATGAAGTATTGCATTAGCTTCATTTTCTAGTAGTGGGAAGAAAGCAAACATGCGACCTAACATACTTTAGCACAAGTTCTACAATACTTATACAATAGAAACCACCTTGAACATATTAAACAACATAAAAGCGTAAAAACATAATAACATTGCCTCCTGCAAGAAACCAAGCATGTGGTATGAAAATAACCATGCATACATACATATAAATAGGAATTTACTAAGAATTCTTGGGGCCCGATGGGCCCAACAACAACTAGCTACCCACTATCAGCTACTAGTCATTAGCTATCCCTTACCAGGTACAAGTTATCGGGCACCAACGTAACTAATAATTTGCCAAATATACTCGTAATGAACCATATTTGATAAGGAATGATGATAAGATGGAGCCACTAATACAACGCCAAATAGAAAGATAATTGACCATCTATAAAACAATACCAAAGTATCTACAAATAGATTTCATGTCAACGAGTCTTGACCTTAGTAAATATATGCACGACCTGCAGACTTTATCCGTAACAGGCCAAATGGTAAAGGAATCGTAGTACAACAGTGGCAACGAGAAACATTGGACAAGCATCAACGAGCAGCGAACAATATGTAACCGCACACAACGAAAATGTAAGAAACAACAGTTAGAAAACACATTGTTAAGTTATAGCAATAGCAATGAAAAAACACTGGCTATAGTAGCTTATCACAAAAAGACCATAAACTAAATTTGTATAGCCGTAAATTATAGTAGCAGGACTCGACCAAGTAGAAAAAAATAAACGAGGAATCTCACATCGAGAAAGCTAAATAAAGAAAATCGAAGAAACCGTATACCAAATCCAGTCCCTGCTCTTGGGGTAAGGCAATAGGGTCATAGGCCTAC
>CM067174.1:113682251-113717584 GCA_034093135.1 Erigeron breviscapus | reverse complement strand
GTTATAGTTTGAAACCAGCTTTTAGTTGATCCCCCAGCGTGTCAAAGTAGTGTATCTTACCTGGTAGTAGTGTACGTGCGCAAACAAATAGCTAATAGTGCTTATCAGTAATCCCCGACACCTATCGTACATTAACATATGAAATATAAGTCATTTGGGACCTAATGGACTTTGAAAACGAAATTATTTTTGTTCTTACGAACTTACACCATCAAACGAAGTTAATCTTCGTTTTCAAAACGAATTTAGTTTAGAACAAACGAATTTAAGCTTCAAAACAACTTCAAATGAATTTAGCTTCTCCATTATCAAACGAACTTAGACCAAACGAAGATAGGCTTCTTAAAACGAATTTGGCTTTAAAACGAAGTTAAACTTCGTTTTTACAAACGAATTTAGCATTCCAGGAACGAATTTAGCTTCAGGAACTTAACTTCGTCCAGAATTCATAAAACGACTTCGTTCTTCATTTTTCCAGAAATCAATCAACTTTGGCTTCACCCAAAACATGTTTTTGACATACATAGACCTCTTTTAATCATCAAGATCGATTACAAACTCGTTTGACATCGTTTAGAACATTAATTGGCTTAAACATAATATAAACCCTAACTTAATCAAACAACCCCTTTCAAAATCAGATTTAATTCGTTAATATATGACCTTTGAATCTGAAATACAAATAATAATCGTGGATTACCTGCATCAATGATAGCCAAACAGATTCAATGCAAAACACTTGATTGTATGACCCAAAACTTGTAGATTTTGCTAAAGGATTCAAGAAAGGTTTGGAATATACTTTGTGATTGTCTTTTAATTATGTTTAGGCTGGAAACTAACCCTAGATTAGGCTAATCCCACCCTAAACCCGTTTTTAACTTTTCACCTTTGGCAAAATTAGTCCCTGGACTTCGTATAAGCATTATTTCTTGGTCACAACTTCTTTATTGACCATATACAACATTAGCCCTTCATTAAAGGTCACTACATAGACATAATTCTTCATATTTCACACATTTATACTACATTAACAATTAGGTTTTTCAAACCCCACACATCTCACACATTACCTACGTATATGCATATATTCACATTAAACTTAACGACACACATAAAGTTGACCTAACGGCGTTAGTCAAATCTTAAAGAAAAGTTTGGGATGTAATTGGGACTCAACTCGGTCTCGTCACAACTCTCAAGCGTCTTAATGGTTCAACCGATTATAACAAGGACACTTTAACACGACCTTTTCGGAAATGGTGATGGATTTAAGATATAAGGGTTATACCATGATAAAGTAGACTCTCTCACGATTCCAACGATAGGTCATACGTCTAAAACGGACTTACGGTTCAAAAGTTATTAACGTTTGAAAACTGACGCGTGAAACAGGGCCTCATGACTGCGCCGCAGTCAGGATGCATTTCATCCACTGCGCCGCAGTCAGGAAGTGAGCTTCAAACCAGGGGGAAACCACTGCGCCGCAGTCGCCAATGTAACATCCGTGAATTTTGACTCGTTGACTTTACGTGTAATATGACTAACAATATAGGTTAATGAAGTATTCGGGTCGTTTTGGTGATTAAATGACAATGTGGAAGTTATTTGGGTCGTTTCGTGAATTAAATGGCAATGTGTTGTATTCGAGTCAATAATGTGTTTTGATCGGTGTTTAAATGTCTAACGATTGTAATTTGGCTTGAGAAGAGAAACGGGTCGGCCCGTGGGTCATCCACGACCCATCAACCCCTTGACCCATTTCCCTTATCTTCTCTTGCACCTCTCATTTCTCTTTTCTATCTTTCTTTCTCACTTTCTCTCAAGTAAAAGAAAAAGCAAGGAAACCATTTCATTTCTTCATCTCATCTACATCGACTTGGTGATTTGGAACTGATATAACATTAGAATCATAGTCATTTGTACCTCGTTATCGTCATATCGAAGAATCAAAGATTGAAGTTCACAGTGCAAGATTTTAACCCATTTTGACCTAATTTCGGGTTTGAGCTCAAGAGGAAGTTTTGGTAAGTCTAATTCATCCCATTTACTTCTATTTATGTTAGTTAACTCATTTCTAGTCATCTCGTACATTTACAAGTTCTAAATCGCCTTAAAATGAGTTTTGGGTCGAATTAGGGTTTGGCTAGGTTTTGATCGATTTGGAGAATTTGATGATGTTATGGATGGAAATACGGGTTTGGGCAAGTGTATTTAGGTGTTAGAAGGTCAAGGGTAACTTTAAAACGAGTCCATAAGCCTTAGATATCGATTTAGGGTTTTGAGTTCATGAAATAGGGTTTTGGGTCTTGATTTTCTGCATAAAATTCTGCAGGTCGTAGAGCTGCCCAGTAAGGGGCGTAACCTACGCCCCTTAGGGCCGTAGGTTACGCCAGTTGATTTTTCCCTGGGCGTACCTTACGCCCATTGTGGGCGTACCTTACGGTGCTCTCCATTTTCATTACGCCAAATTGCTTCTGTTTACGCCCCCTTTTCACTAGACTTTGCAAGGGCGTAACCTACGCCCCTTAGGGCCGTAGGTTACGCTAGTTGTAATTTTCTGATTTTCTTGTTTGACCTAATTTGACTTCCAGGACCTTTGTAATGCATCGGGCTTCGATCTAATTCACTTCTTAACTTATGTAACATTGAATAAGAGTCTTAGAAGTCATTTAACGTCGAAAAACACTTTGGAAACCTAATTAGGGTTTTGCCGAATACTTGATAACTTCGTATATGTGACTATGCATGTTGATGTGAATGTATATGATCGATATTTAGGTTTTGGGCGCGAAGCGAACATCGAACGACTGTAACTCAACTTTGTATCAAACTTAACTTCTTTGCCGATCAGGTGAGTTTCGTAGCTCCCTACTCAATTGAGATTCGGGCTGAAAAGTGTAACCATACGTGTTTAGTTGTTTGATTGACCTGTTGATTGGCTTGAGTTACCTTTGGTCTTATTGCTTAAATTGTCGTTTGTCAATTGATGGATTATATTGGCACTATTGATTGATTTCGTATATGATTGGGATAATTGTTAGTTAGGTTAGGATTAGTAGTGCATCCATGGAGGTCGGTCTTACTTTCAAAGAGTTTTAGGTGTGGTGGGAAGGCTGCGGATGACCCTATACATAAGCATCTAAAACTTGATGAAAGTAAAACCCTCCGAAGTGTATGTACGCGTTGTTTAGATGAACTGATGGATGTTGAGAAAGTGTTTGGAATGGACATGTACGCTCATTATATTTGACTTGTACGGTACACACTCAAGCATACTTTTATTGTTGCTTTGATGACATTTTTGACACGCATTTGATATGCGTTGTGGTCTTACACACGTATGATACATGATTTGATGTTAATAATTCACGTACTCATTTATTATACGCAGTTACTTTACTCCATATGATCTCGTAGTGATTTGATATTGTGATTAGGATAGTTGTACATACATGGAAGACGATGATACCTTTAGTGAGTTGTAGATGTGGTGGGAAGGCTGCGGGTGACCCTATATATAAGCATCTATGATTCCTTAAAAGTAAAGTCGTATGAAATGTATGTGCAAGGTAGTTATGATTGATTTTAGTAAAGGATTGTGATATATATATTATTATTATTATTATTATTATTATTATTACTACTTAGGATAGACGTGCATACATGGAAGTCGGTTGTGCTTTCAAAGAGTTCTAGATGTGGTGGGAAGGCTGCGGGTGACCCTATATATAAGCATCTAGGATTCGAAGAAAGTAGAATCCTCCTAAGTGTATGTACGTATAGTTTACTTTAGTTTGATGTTTGATGATTGATGGACTTGTGATGTATGGATGTTGTTTGATGCATATGTATCGTATAAATCCCACTGAAGAGGATGCGAGCATATGTAATGTTTAGATCCCACTGAAGAGGATATGACATATGTAGTGTATAAATCCCACTGAAGAGGATGCGAGCATATGTAATGTTTAGATCCCACTGAAGAGGATATGACATATGTAGTGTATAAATCCCACTGAAGAGGATGTGAGCTCCTGTAGTGTTTAGATCCCACTGAAGAGGATATGACTTATGATGTGTATCAATCCCACTGAAGAGGATATGATACCTGTTTGGAATTGATGTTATGTACGTTACTTGGGTATAATGTTTATTACGCGTTTTATTTGTTTTGTGTAACCTTGTTGTGGATGCTGTTGTGTTTTTCATAGAGGCTCACTGTAAGTCATGTTTCACCTCTACTCGTATATTATGATTATTGACGATGGTTTCTAATGGACCATTACTGCGAACTCACCAACCTTGTGTTGACTATGCTTAGTACACTTTTCAGGTAACCAGGTTATCCCCGGGCGTGGAGCTTGATTGTTTGCTTGCCGTTGAACCCGGACTTGGACTTATATGGATCAAGGATCCATTTGCCTTCTTTTGCATTGTACTTAGAACCGTTAGCCATCTTATGATGTTCTGTGTAATCTTTGATGATGACATGCTCTTTATGTATTTTGATGATTGTTATTCGTATTGTATGGATTCACTGAATCCTCTATTTGCATTTAGTTCATGTTCTACATTAATCCCACCTTGTGCTATATGATTTCCGTAATATTTCGAGCCTTGGCTTGGGGTGTTACACAAACACCAGCAGCAGCAGTTTTTGTTTTCTGCAGAAATCCGAACCAAAACCCTCTAAACTCGACCCAAATCACCCCAAAACGATTTACAAGAGCTTGAAACTAGTTTTGAAGTTCGTTTAAACATCATTACACCTAGCTACACTTAACCCATTCCTCAAATCAATCCAAAACATCATCAAACAACCAAATCGATCCAAACCCTAGTTAAACCTATTACCAAAACCATTTTAAGTCGATTTAGAACCTGTAAATGTACGAGATGACTAGAAACGAGTAAACTAACATAAATAGAAGTAAATGGGATGAATTAGACTTACCAAAACTTTTTGAGCTCAAACCCAAAATTAAGCCAAAATGGGTAAAAACCTTGAACTATGAACTTCAATCCTTTGATATAATGAAGATGAGATGAAGATGATGATGATTCTTGTATTAAACTAGCTTCACAACACCAAATATTGCAAGAGTTCAAGAGAGAAAAGAGAGTTCTTTCTTAGCTACAGAGAAAAGAGAAGAGATAGATATTTGTGAGAAGTGAAGGGATGAGGAAAAGGGTTAAGGAGGGAAAAGGGGGAGGGTTGGTTAGATGAATGGTCCAGGAGGGTGAAGGGTGGCCTTTGGGTCGTGGGTATTGCCCATGGGTCGACCCGTTTCCCCTTTTCTAGCAATTTCGCATATCGTTTTACATTTAAACACGTTTAAATCATACTATCGACCCGACTAACATACCACATTGTCATTTAATCACAAAACGGCCCAAATATTTCATTAACTTAAATTGTTAGTCATATTACACGAAAAGTCACGGGTCAAAACTCACGGATGTTACATTATTCCCCCGTTGAAAGAATTTCGTCCCGAAATTCAACAAAACACTAATTACTAAATAAATGCGGATACTTAGACTTCATATGGTCCTCACGCTCCCAAGTGAACTCGGCTCCACGTCTAGCATTCCATCTAACCTTAACAATCGTGTAGCGTTTATTCTTGAGTTTCTTGTCTTGACGGTCCAAGATCTCTACCGGCTCTTCAACAAAATTTAGACTCGCATCCACTCTAATCTCCTCCATGGGCACATGATGCGTAGGGTCCGCCAAACACTTGCGTAGGTTACAAATATGAAACACATCATGTACGCCGCTAAGCTCTTGTGGTAATTCTAATCGGTAGGCAACCTTTCCAACCCGTTCAAGAATCTTGAAAGGACCAATATACCTTGGCCCAAGTTACCTCGCTTCACAAAACGTACAACGCCTTTCCAAGGTGACACTTTCAAAAGTACATAATCACCAATTTCAAACTCTAATGGCCTCCGCCTCACATACAAAAAAGAAAATAAAAAAAAAAAAAAAAAAAAAAAAAAAAAAAAAAAAAAACACACTCGGCATACTTCTTTTGACGTTCACGGGCCAATTGCAACTTCTCCTTAATTTGAGAAATCACTTTTGTCGTTTCAATTACAATTTCCGGCCCGATGAGTTGACTCTCACCAATTTCCGCCCAAGCTAGAGGAGAACGACATATCCTACCATACAATGCTCTAAAGGGCGCCATTTGGATAGCAGCATGATAACTATTGTTGTATGAAAACTCAACTAGCGGCAAATGGTCTTCCCAACTTCCACCAAAATCAATTGCACAAGCCCTCAACATGTCTTCAAGTGTTTGAATGGTTCTCTCGGTTTGTCCATCCGTTTGAGGATGAAACGCCGTGCTCATGTCGAGTCGAGTACCCATTGCTTTTTGAAAAGCTCCCCAAAAGTTTGATTTGAAACGGGCATCTCTATCTGAAATGATAGAAATCGGCACTCCATGCTTAGATATTACTTCCTTGATGTACAAACGAGCCAATGTGTCAAATTTATCGTTTTCACGAATGGCTAAAAAGTGAGCCGACTTCGTTAACCGATCTACTATCACCCAAATCGTGTCACGACCGCTTTCTCGTCTTCGGTAATTTAGTAATGAAGTCCATTGAAATATGTTCCCACTTCCATTCGGGCATCACCGGTTGTACCAACAATCCGGGTGGCTTCTTGTGATCGGCTTTGACTTGTAAGCAAGTAAGACACTCACTCACATACTTAGCCACATCACGCTTCATGCCCGGCCACCAATACAAGTTTTTCAAGTCAAAGTACATCTTATCTGACCCGGGATGGACCGAATAAGGCGATTGGTGAGCTTCATTCATAATAAGTGTTCTTAAGTTACCGAAAATAGGAACCCAAAGTCTTTCAACCAAGTATAGCCCATTATCACTTTTTCTATCGAATTGTTGCTCCATGCCATCAAGGTTCTCATTTCCAAAGTTTTCCGGTAGGGTGGCTTGAATTTGGGCTTCAATGATCCGGTCACGAATATTTGGCCCCACCGTGAGGCTCATAGCTCTAGCCCATCTTGGTTTCACTCTCTCCTTTCTACTCAAGGCATCGGCTACTACATTTGCCTTGCCCGGATGATAACGGATGTCACAATCATAATCACTAAATAGTTCAAGCCAACGCCTTTGCCTCATATTCAATTCACTTTGGTTAAAGATGTGTTGAAGACTTTTGTCATCGGTATAAATCACACATTTGGTGCCATAGAGATAATGTCTCCAACACTTCAAAGCAAACACAACCGCTCCCAATTCCAAATCATGGGTCGGGTAGTTCTTCTCATGCACCTTCAATTGACGAGAGGCATAAGAAATGACTTTACCCCTTTGCATAAGAACACCACCCAAACCTTGTCCCGAGGCATCACAATAAACAACAAAATCTTCAATTCCATCCGGTAGCGTCAAAATAGGAGCGTCACATAGCATATCTTTAAGAGTTTGGAAGGCGTTTTCTTGTCTTTCGCCTCATTCAAAGTTTCTCTCCTTTTGAGTCAAGAGAGTGAGTGGTTGTGCAATACGGGAGAAATTTTCAATAAATCTTCTATAGTAACCCGCCAATCCAAGGAATTGACGGATCTCGGATGGCGTTTCAGGTCTTCTCCAATTCTTGACCGCTTCAATCTTGCTTGGGTCCACGTGAATACCATCCTTGCTCACTACGTGACCAAGAAAGTGGACCTCTTCCAACCAAAACTTACACTTGGAGAATTTAGCATACAATTTCTCCTTCCTTAGTAGTTCGAGCACCTCGCGCAAGTGCTCAACATGCTCTTCCTTTGTCTTCGAGTATACAAGTATGTCATCAATGAACACAATGACAGACTTGTCTAAGTATGGTTGACACACCCGGTTCATCAAGTCCATGAACACCGCAGGTGCATTAGTCAACCCAAAAGGCATCACGGTGAATTCAAAGTGACCATACCTTGTGCGAAAAGCCATCTTGGGGATATCATCTTCATGTACCCGGAGTTGATGATAACCCGAGCGAAGATCGATTTTAGAGAAGTGCTTAGCACCTTGAAGTTGATCAAATAAGTCATTGATTCTAGGGAGGGGATACCGGTTCTTCACAGTGAGCTTGTTTAATTCCCGGTAATCAATACACATTCTGAAAGACCCGTCTTTCTTTTTGACGAAGAGAACAGGAGCACCCCAAGGAGATTGACTAGGGCGAATGAAACCCTTCTCTTGGAGTTCCTTGAGTTGAGTTTGTAGCTCTTGCATTTCGGTTAAGGCTAGTCTATAAGGAGCTTTTGCTACGGGCGCGGCTTCGGGGATAAGATTAATACGAAAGTCAAGTTCACGAGTTGGAGGTAATCCCGGTAAGTCATCCGAAAAAACATCGGGAAATTCACAAACAATAGGGACGGTGCAAAAAAGGTTTTGAAGAGTGAGTTGGGGCGAGTGAAAGGGCAAGAAGAGCAAAGAATGGGAGGAAAGCGTAGTGGGATAAGAGGATGGGAGGAGTAAATAGCAGAGAATACAGTGGGGCGAAGAGTAGGAGAGAGAGGGAAATGAGCAGGGGAGAGACGGAAAAAATCAAGCGCACGAGTTGGAGGTAATCCCGGTAAGTCATCCGGAAAAACATCGGGAAATTCACAAACAATAGGAACGGTCTTCAATTCTACCTTTGTGACGGTAGCACTAAAGACTTTAGAATTAGAGGAATCAGAGATTTCCTTGAAAGGTTAATCAGAAAGTAGCTTTGCAAGACAGATGACAGCACCATGCAATTCACAAATTGTTGATTTGTATGAATTCATGTACTAGACAAGACAAGAAAATATGGAACATCATATTTCTAGAGCTAAGAATGAGCAATTGACATAGTTTCGAACAAGTATGTAAGCCAAAAAGACGATCGTATTTCATTGAGGTCCAAAATTTACATAGTCTAACAGGTACGATTCAAAACATGTGGGAACTACATCCACAACGATAGACTACATAGTCAGAGTAATACGACTTAAAGACATGTGGGAACTACATCCACAACAAGATAGACTACAACTCAAAGTACAAAAGTACGAGTTGTTATAAGTTCTAGGCTTACAATACATAACTACTACAAGATTACATTTTGAAAAGAACAACAATAAGCAAAGCCACAACCAAGGTCACCACAACTAACAGCATGCAGATCAACGTCCTAACAGTCTCCTTCCCCTCCTTAGCAACCGTCATAGCATCAGAAGCTTGAAGATAAAAAAAAAAAAAAAAAAAAAAAAAAAAAAAAAAAAAAAAAAAAAAAGAGCTTGAAGATAAGCTCCAGTCAACGCTTGAGCTTGATTCTCTATAGCCTCTCTAGTACGGATGAGAGAGTTGTTCATCCTTGACATCTGTCGGAGATAATATTCCGACCTATCAGCAGCATCAGCAACTGGCATCACTTCAGCAGCATTGGGATTGTAAACAGGCACTCTGGAGGGACCCGCAGCATACGGATCGCCCAGAAGGAATGAAGGACCAAATCCACAGTTGTCCTGAACTGGTGCAGATGGACCAGGAGCATTAGGGTCTCGAGGAGCATAAGGCAGACGAGCTCCCTCGGTAGTTCTCCTCTGATATGGAGCTACCGGTGACTGAGATGGTTGAACATGAATAGATACATGTTCATTTCCAGATTCACTGGATGTTGATACTAGATTGATAGGGCGAGATTCATTGCCCGATTCCTCTATTGGTTCCTCTTCAGAAGAGTGAGGAACACGAGGAATGGGGTTTGCTACAACTGGAACTTGAGGAGTACCAGGAACAACAGCATAAGAGCTAGCCCCGTCAGACATGACAAATTCTGAAAAGATAGTCAAAGAATCCATATAAGTCTGATGGATAAGACTATTCGAGTCAATCGAATGAGACAGTACGCAACATGAGTTTCAAAGAGATCTTTGTCTAGATTATACACATTTGGTTTGGGTTTCTATTACCAACATATTTTCAATGCTTTCATACCGATACCACATACTCATTTCATATCATTATGCTAAGGCAAGAGTGCTAGAATCCTATGGGATTGTTACTTAGCATATCATCATGTCAAATTCATTACAATTGTTCATCATTAATTTAAGTAATCATGTTCAATACATCATGCAATCAAATAACTAACACGACTGATTCAAAGTATAATCCGAATTCAATATGCTCTCTAGTTATTGACCAGGTATGTATACAGGGTGTACCAATGGCTAACCCTCCACCTAATCAACTTCCATTAAGCATATCGGTTCCTTATTATACTTTAAGCCACACGTGCGCAATCCACGATGTCATTAACTTGTTATAATGTTGGGTGACCATAAAAGAGTTGATCGGGTTCTTTTAGGGTTGCCACAATATTATACTAAGTTAATAACATAACTTCATTTGTGGGTTGTTTTTTTGGGGGGGGGTTTTTTTTGTTTTGTGTTTGTGGGGGGGGGGTTTTTGGTTTTTTGTTTTTTTTTTTAGGGTGGGTTCTTTTAGGGTTGCCACAATTTTACTTTTTTGTTAATAGACTTCATTTTGCTCTAAAGCATCCAACAAACATCAATCAGTAACAACAATCCATATCAATGACAATCAATTTCAATCAATGCACACATTAACCACATTGTACCCATTCCACATTCATCACGTTGAATTCAAGCCATCACATAAGTGGTCTTAACTACGAACTCACACGGGGATTCACATAGTTCACATTGCACACGAATTTCCTAACCATGCATGCTATATGAAGAGTTTTAACTTAAGTCGTAGTCTAGGTCAAACCGCCTAATTCTCTATGACCACGCATGGGCCACCATTCTGTAACACCCCAAGCCAAGGCTCGAAATATTACGGAAATCATATAGCACAAGGTGGAATTACAATAGAACATGAACTAAATGCAAATAAAGATTCAGTGAATCCATTACAATACGAAACAAGTACCAAAATACATAAGGAGCAAATAACCATCAAAGTTTACAAAGGAACATCCAGAAGATGGCAAATCGATCCTAAGTATAATGCAAAAGAGAAGGTCGATGAATCCTTGATTCATAAGTCCAATGCCCGGGTTTAACAGCAAGCAAACAACTAAACTCCACGTCCGGGGATAACCTGATTACCTGAAAAGTGTACTAAGCATAGTCAACACAAGGTTGGTGAGTTCGTAGTAATGGTCCATAAGGAACCATCGTCAATAATCACAATATACGAGTAGAGGCTAGACATGACTTACAGCGAGCCTCTAAGTAACACAATAACGTCCAACAACAAGATTACACAAAGTAAGTAAGCGTGTAATAGGAGTGCACAAATGATATAAGTATCAATGTAAGTGCTGAATGCATAAATAAGCCAACATGCCTATCTTATGCATGAACTCAAGTCACCTATGCAACGATACCCGCCTGTCATCACAATGAACAAGGCTGTATCTCAAAATCATCGAGATATATATGTCTATATACTCGGAGTCATGTCACCAACATCTCATAGATTAAGTGTATACATCTATACACTTGGATGTTTGAGTCCTCAACCAAGGGCTTATGTAACTACGTATGCATGCTTACAATCAATTGTATATGCATCAATCACAAATCGTCTGACATAAACCAACAATCAATATTCGTCAATCATAAACCAATAATCACAATTCAAACCAACTATACGTACATACACTTAAGAGGATTATCCATTCTTCGAGTCCCAGATGCTTATATATAGGGTCACCCGCAGCCTTCCCACCATATCTAAAACTCAATGAAGGCATAATCCTTAAGTTCGATGGTTAACCAGGAAAGTGTAAAAATACAACAAGTCTAATAATCACTAGAATGGACTAGTATTACTTGTAAATAAATGCAAGAATATATAAACAAAGTAATACAAGACTTAAAGCAATAAACAAGTAAAGTGGAACATTATGTATTTTTCAATTGTGTATTTTATTTATGATGTTAAATAAAAATACAAGGTTGTGCGGAATCAAGATAATACAAATAAGTATGTATCCTAACAACCTATGAATTACAAATGATCTATATTTGTCAAATAACTCTTTTGGATCGAGATACTTAAAGTTGTGAAGTATCCCTGTTTAAGATCGAGAGTATTTAGACAAATTCACTTTCATGCAAAGTGTATGCTTAAAAGTATTTATGTCAAGAAAATGACTTTGTATTTATAGGCAACAAAATTCACCAGTGAATTTTGTGCCATACAAATATGGTTGCATACATTTAATGATCCGACAAGAACATTAAATGTATTGGATAAGGAATAAGGATAAAGTCACATCAAATGACTTTGTATCCTTTTATCCAACCACCTTTACACACGTATACTTTGGTAAAGAACAAGTGGATTGTTCTTTGGAAAGTGTGTAAAGGGAAAAGTTAATCCTCGATATCAGTGTTCAGACTTGTAGGGTCTAGAACACTGACAATCCTCCAGTGTACAGATCTGGTAAGACTTTCCAGTGGATTCCGCCATTTGTCAGTCTTCTTTCTTCAGACTTCAGTCTTTGACTTCAGTCAGAATGCCTTCAGTAGAGTTGATCTGGACTGGGGTGAAGTCCAGTGAGCTCATCTGGAGAATACTCCAGATTTCCTATACAAGTATTTGCTCACTGGTCTTCCATTATTTCTGGACAAATCTTCAGAGGGACTCTAGATTCCAAGTCTGGAGTAGGTCCAGTAGAACACGTTTCTGGACAGATCTTCAGTAAGGCTCCAGTAGTCGAGTCTGGAGCGAGTCCAGTAAATCTGGACCTAACAAATTCCCCCTATTTGTTTAGAAATAATGCAAGTGTTTTCAAGCTAAAGTCTATACAATTTTGTATGCTTGAAAAACACAAGTTTTGATTTGTCTAAAAAATCTAAGTTACTGGAAAACACTTTATAGATCATGAGTGTTTTCAGTTTCATCAATTAAGTTCTAACTTAGACTAAATCTGATCATTTACTTATATGAATCAAAAATTGCAACTATTATTACATACATCAACTGATAAATAGTATACAATTTTCATAAAGCAATAATTTACAACAAGTAAATGATAAGAGTCAGGCCCTTCTTTTTGATGTCTGTCTGGAGCATCTTCAGTAGCCTTTCTCTTTGGTGATGGAGAAGATGGTATTGATTCTGGCGTTCTTATGCCCATTGCAACTTCCATCTGTTGCTTTCTTCTCCATACCTTTTCAATTCTTTTCAGAAATGCTTTAACATCAGTCGACAAATCTGTCTTCCCCCTGAACGTTAAAGCGATTTCCTTCAGTTCACTCCATCCAAATGCTTGGACTGAAGTACTTTTCCTTTCGTCAGTAAAGTTACCCTCCCTGGTCAACTTTACTTCAAACTTAGACATGCCTTCATTATTTTCAGCCAATTTGATCTCAGCACCAGTGATCCTTCTGGCATCAGCCCTGAAGTTTAACATCTCATTATACTTGTCTTTCACTTTGGCTTGCTGGATCAAAGCTTCAGTATCCTTGGACATTCTCGTTTGCTCTATAGCAGATCGATCAATTTTTCGAGAAGTGTCCAGGGGAATGAATTTACTTACATCAGCGTCTTTGATTGCTTTGATTTGTCTGGCAGTCAATTTTGGTAAGCCAATCAGTCTTTTTCTGTACTCTATCTCCAGAGCACCAGCATTCTTTCTTATTTTCTTCTGAAGGCTTACCAGTTCCTCCTTCCTTTGCCTGATGAGTTCTGGTACACTCACTCCATAAATTATAGAGTCATAGACTTGTTCTTCTTCAGCGTAGAATGAGCGTACATGAACATCATCCAATAAGTTCAAACATTGAAGCACTCTGGGGTCATCTTTCATCTTTTTATAAACTTCAATATTTATGCCTAACCTTCCAGCATTGTAAGAGTCCAGAGTCCCCATTGATGCCATCTCCCTTTGATGGGCCAGCAGTTGATCCTTTTGATTTCTTTTGAAAATCTCAATCATGATGCATTCTTGTTCTAACTTCTTGGCAGATTCATCATCAGCATCTTCAGTTCTTTCTTCTTCACCAGATACAACTTTTTGTTTTCCCTTAACTGCCTTCAAAGTTGTTGGAATATCTGGGAAGGACTCAAATTGTGGCTCACTGGCTTCAGTGCCAGTAGCTTCTTCAGTTAGCCCGGCTTCAGTGCCATATGCTCTTTGTGCCAAGTCTTTTATTGTTATTTGGTCACCAGACGACCTTTCCCCCTTGGAAGGATCACCAGTCCTTGACTTGAGATCATTCCATATCTGTTCAAGCATTAGTCTGTCCAGTGCACCAAATGTTGTACCTGCCACTGGAGTTGTTTCAGTTACAACTTTCTTAAGTGCCTGCACTTCCTTTTGTACATTTGCAACAGCTTCAGGCAAGTGCTTTGGCAACTTATCATCCAGCATTTTATCCACCTGGGGTAACACCCCATCATAAATGGTACGAAGAACAGTTGCAGAAATTTCTTCACATAATTCTTTCAGCATATTGTTTCTGAACTTCTTCGTACATTCATCACTGATTGTACTGACCACCGCATTCTGGTCAAGAGTGGGTCTAGCCTCCAGAGAGCTTACCCTGATAATCAATTTCTGAACTTCTTCTTTCAGACCTGCCAGTTCACCAGTTACTGCAGTCTGAACAGAATTATCCAACCTTGTCTCTAAACTCTGGACTGCCACTTTGATCTTTTCAGTGTTATTGTTTGTGGCCAGCACCAGTTCATCCAACTTCTCATAAACCAGCTTCTCATTCCCAGCGAAGACATTCATCTCAGAAGCAAGGTTATTTGATAAAAGAGATTTGAAGTCTGAAATAACCTGAGATGAAGCCTGGAGTGATCTCTCCAGGTCCGCCACCTTACTTAAAAGGCCTTGGACCTCGGCAGAAGATGAAGTGGAGAGACCACTGGGGGTTCAAGGTTTGAAGGCAATCTGGTCATAAGAGGAACTTGTGCCCAGTCCTCTTCAGTTGCAGCTTCAGACGTTGCAACTGGTGACTCCGGCGCACGAGGAGGAGGTTGAGTTTGTGAAGGTTGAATGGTGGCAGGGGTGAAGTATTGAGTTTCTGAAGGAATTGAAGGTGGTGGAGGTGGTGGCATGTTTGATTGTGTTGGTGGAGGTTCATTTGATTCTGGTGGAGGTGGTGGCATTTCTGAAGATGTAATTGGTTGGGTGACTGAAGCAATAGCAGAGGTGTCAATTTGTTCTTCTTCATCACCCAAGAAATTCAAGTTTCCATCAAAGCCTTCAGACATTGGGGAATCTACATCAACCCATTCTGGAGCAATCCCAACTGTCTGTTCACCAGACTGTTCACCAGTCTCCACATTAACCTGTTCTCCAGCCTCTACATTCAAGTCTAATTGAGCCTCTTGCTCACCAGAACCCTGTTCATCAGTCTGAACATCTTCAACTTGCTCAATAACCTGCTCAACAATCTGGGCAACATTTTCAATTTGTTCATCAGTTACCTGCCCAACAACCTCTTGTTCAAAAATTGGAGATCCATCCAAATTCATAACATCGCCAGGGTGACTTTCAGGATTCACCTGACGTCCAGCTCTCATCAGACGCCTATTAGTTCTAGGTCGTCTGGAAGGTTCAACAACTTCTGTACCTTGACCTTCAGGAGCAACTTGCTGAATGGGTTGTACAGCTTCAATGATTTGTACATCTTGATCACCAGAGGAACCTTCAACATCTTGTCCTCTAACTGGACCCAATTCAGCTTCTTCCCTTTGGAAGGAAAGCATGGACTGAGGAATATCTACCTCGTCCAGTGGAGATCTGAGATTGACCAAATCTCTCATATACTCACTCACTGAAAAGTGAGTAGTATTAAAATCATACTGGTCACCAAGGGCATTTTTAAACATTAGGGAGAGAAAACGAATATAAGGCACAAAAGGTTTTCTTCCCTTCACTTTTAGGCGCTCTACCAGATCATCAAAAAGGATCTGAGCGAAATCAACTTGAAGCCCAAACCATAAACAGTAGGCAATCTGGAGATGGGTTTGATTAATCTGGTCTAACCCTCCAGAACTACCTCCTAGACATTCAACAATATGGGTGAAGAAATATCTCCATGAGTCTGACAGCTTGCTCATGTAGATAGTCCCTTTTCTGGATAGCTGGCCATGCTCATCCAAGATATCCGTGTGCCCCATTAGTCTGAGCACTTCCCTTGTATTTATACCAGTGGGAAGTTCGATTGGCAATTCATTCTGTGCAAAATAGTTTAACTGCAGAACAGACCTGAATAGACTTGCAGTGAAACCAAGGGATCTGGTACCTCCCTTGAGAGTATAATTGATGGATGAAGTTTCATCATCATATGTTGCAGTGTACCAGAATTCACACAGGTACTCGTGGTACATCCTTCCTGGATTAAGTGTTAACACACCATATAATGGGCAAGAGAGAAAAAAGGTGTTTAATCTCCCAATAATCGATTGGGCATCATGAACACTGGCAAGAGAAGTCTGGCCATCCAGTTGTTCATATTGATTCTTATTGTATTTGCCTCAAGAGTGATATGAGGTGCCCTTCTAACATCTTCGGAAGGATTATATACAGTGGCAAGCAGATTTTTAGGAGCTCTTGATTGTCTAGGTGCCATTTATAATGAATAGATGAAGATGAAATTGAATATATATAAGGTGATGATGAAGATTTGATGAATGAATGAACGAATATGGAGTAAATAAGAGAGATAAAGATGATTGGAAATTGAATGAAGGAAGTAAATGAAGGAATTTGAAAGATTTGGGAAAGTAAATATGTTCGAAGTAAATGCAATTGAAATTGAAAGTGGGTATTTATAGGAGAGAGAATGTGGAACTCAAACGGTTTATTTGAATTTATCAAATATAATTTTGATCGAAGTTCTGAGATCCGCATTAAATTACATCACATCACACATAAATGTGTGATGGTTTACCACCCACAAACATTAACAAGTTGCTCTCTTTTGAGTTCCCAAGGTAAAAATACCATCATTACGTTGAAAAATTTACATGCCACGTAGGATAAAATATCTTCAAAAGGATTTGCTTACGTGGCACACACAATGACCAAGTATTTAGAAAATATTATGACATATTTCAGTGCATCTGGAGGTTGACTGGACACTCCAGTAAAGTACCAGTGAAAACCATTTTGAAAGACTGGTAACCTCAAATGTGCACGTCAACTAATACAGACAAATGAGAGGGACACATTTACAAGGAGACATAAGTCACCTCAAACACGCACTTCAACCTGTCCAGTTACCAGTGAGAGGGACACATTTACAAGGAGACATAAGTCACCTCAAACACGCACTTCAACCTGTCCAGTTACCAGTGAGAGGGACACATTTACAAAGCACCAGTAATATTTTCTGAAGAATTTGTCCAGTAAGAAAATAAATTAATAAATTCTCCCTGAACTTAAACATTTTTAAGAACAAATATCTTTCAAAAGTCTTTCCCCCTGGAATGTTGATCCAGAAATAAATTTATGAATCTTTAAATCAAAGATCCTTAGTAGTACACAATGGCGTTCAATACCAAGGTTCCAGATTTAAGGGTTTAACATTCCCAACTCACCAACAAGATATTCAAAAGTTTTGACATCCAGAGGTTTGGTAAAAATGTCAGCGAGTTGTTTGTCAGTGGGAATAAAATGGAGTTCAATGTTGTTTTTCATAATATGATCACGAATGAAGTGATACCTGAGATCAATGTGCTTCGTTCTGAGTGCATGACTGGATTGTTTGAGATAGCAATGGCACTGGTATTATCACAAAAGATTGGGGTCTTTGAATATTTAATACCATAATCAAGCAACTGGTTCTTCATCCAGAGTATCTGAGCACAACAACTGGCTAGACACATATTCAGCTTCAGCAGTGGACAATGAAACTGAAGTTTGCTTCTTACTGGTCCAGCTGACCAGTTTGCCACCAAGGAAATGACATCCACCAGTAGTGGATTTCTGTCTATCTTACAACCTGCATGATCTGAATCTGAATAACCCATTAGATCCATGCCTGAGCCTTTGGGGTACCAAAGACCTAGACTGGGGACACCTTTAAGGTACTTCAGTATGCGCTTTACAGCAAGCATATGAGATTCCTTTGGATTAGACTGATATCTGGCACATAAACATGTTGAAAACATAATATCTGGTCTACTGGCAGTTAAATACATCAGTGAACCAACCATGCCTCTATAGACAGTGGTGTTCACTGGTTTACCATCTGGATCGGGGTCCAGTGTCAGTGGTGCAGAAATTGGAGTTGGTTTAGATGGTGAAGAGTTCATATCATATTTCTTTAAAAGATCTCTAACATATTTTTCCTGATTAATAAAAATGCCATCTTTATTTTGTTTAATCTGGAGTCCAAGAAAATATGTTAATTCACCCATCAAACTCATCTCATATTCAGTTGACATTATTTTTGAAAATTTCTTGCACATGTTTTCATCAGTAGACCCAAAAATAATATCATCAACATAAATTTGTACCATTAACAGATTACCTTTTTCATGAAGAATAAATAAGGTATTGTCAATTGCACCTCGTTTGAAACCATTTTCAACAAATGTTTAGTCAGAGTGTCATACCAGGCACGTGGGGCTTGTCTGAGGCCATAGAGCGCTTTGTCCAGACGATATACCCAATGTGGATGCTTTTCATCAACGAAACCTGGTGGTTGTCTGACATAAACTTCTTCTTCAAGCTTTCCATTCAAGAAAGCACTCTTTACATCCATCTGGTAGACTTTGAACTGATGATAAGCAGCGAATGCTAAGAAAATTCTGATCGCTTCAAGTCTAGCCACTGGAGCAAATGATTCATCAAAATCGACATCTGACTGGCAGTAGCCTTGTGCTACCAGTCTGGCCTTGTTTCTGATTATGTGGCCATCTTCATCGACCTTGTTCCTGAAGACCCATCTTGTTCCAATTGGTTCTTTCTTTCCAACTGGGAAAGGAACCAGATACCAGACCTTGTTCCTTTCAAACTGGTGAAGCTCTTCTTGCATAGCAGTCACCCAGCTTGGATCTTCCATAGCCTCGTCAATCTTCTTTGGTTCCATCAAAGATAGAAAACTAACGTATAAGCATTGATTACTGGAGGCTCTTCTGGTCTGAACTCCTCTACTGGAGTCACCTATGATCTGATCAATAGGTTGAGCTTTTGTCCATCTGGAGTACTGACCAGGATTGTTACTGACAACAATATCAGTGCAAGAATTCAGTTGAGTCTCCTCTGGAGTTGCTTCTGGAGGAGGATCTTCCCAGACTACTTCAGTATCTTCATCTGAGTCATTTAAATCACGATTTGCATCATGAAATTCTTCATTTGAAGGCATTTTCTGAAGTACTGGTTCAGTTTGGAATTCTTCATAAGAAGACATTTCTGGTACATTCTCAACTGACACTGATACTGGGGGAGTAGTACGCACATCTGATCCAATATTAATTTCAGAGGGTAGTTTGAAAATAATAGAAGGATAAAATGGAGTACTACTGGAGAGTTTCTTTTTCTGAACAGGTTCCAGATCAGGATGACTAGAAACTGTGTCTTTTGAATCTTCATTATTGTCGTTTATAGGATCGGATTCACAAAAGACAATTGGAGTTACTGGGGGAGTGTCAAGGGCTGGCTTCTTGTTGATTGCAGCATTTGATTCATCGAATGTTACATGAATTGACTCATGGACCTTCTCCAGTCTCTTGTTGTAGACTCGGAAGGCCTTGCGAATGGCTGAATAGCCTAAGAAATACCCTTCATCAGCTTTGGCATCAAATTTGCCTAACTGACTGGAGACGTTCAGGATGTAAACTGGACATCCAAAAACGTGAAAATAACCAATGTTTGGTTTTTTATTTCTTAAGACTTCATAGGCTGTCTTTTTGTGTCTTTTGATGTACACTGATCGATTCTGGGTGTGGCAAGCAGTTGCAATTGCTTCCGCCCAGAAACTGGTAGACAGTCCAGATTCAGCAAGCATACTCCTGGCAGCTTCTATCAGCGTTCGATTCTTCCTTTCCACCACTCTATTTTGTTCTGGAGAGCGGGCTGATGAGAAATTCTGGGAGATGCCAGTGTCAGTACAGAATGACTCCAGAGTTGCATTCTGGAATTCTGTTCCATTGTCACTTCTTAACTGACACACTTTTCGACTGTACTTGAGCTCAATTTGCTTGATAAGACTGATGATTTCAGCAGCAGCTTCACTTTTAGACCTCAGAAAGATCACCCAACAATATCTGGAGAATTCATCTACTATCACCAGGGTGTATCTTTTACCAGCACGAGTCTGAACGTTTACTGGACCAAAGAGGTCCATATGAAGCATATGAAGAGGTTCAGATATGCTGAAATTCTGTCTGGTCTTGAAACTGGTAAGTTTTTGCTTACCCATCTCACATCCTGGACATGGCCTTTCCTTTTTGAAGGAAACTGAAGGTATCCCATCTGCAAGTTGTTTTCTGGACAACTTATTAATATTCTTGAAATTTAAATGGGATAACCTTTTATGCCATAACCAGTTTGTGTCTTCATCAGCTTGAGTATAGAAACACTGCTCTGAAGGAGAGCTTTCCATATCCATCACGTACACATTCCCTTTTCTGGAGCAATCAACACTACCTTCCAGTCCTTGTTGAATACGATACCCTGAGCAATATTGAATAGAACTTGATAGCCATCATCACACAGTTGGCTTACACTGATCAAGTTATATTTCAAACCATTCACAAATGCAACACGTCTGAACTTGACTTGTCCATTGTTCAGAACACCGTATCCCTCAGTCTTTCCACAACCATCATTTTCAAAAGTAATGGAGGGTCCATCAGAAATGGTGAACTCCTCCAGCAGGGTCTTACATCCAGTCATCGTCCTGCCAGCAGCACTGTCAAGATACCAGATATATTTCTTTTGATCGCCCTGCACATACACCAGATACTTATCAGTTAGATTTGGGAACCCATCGACTGATGGGTTCACTGGACCCTCCCTTATAGGTCCCTGGGGCAATCTGGTTTAGTTTACTTTCTTCAACAGTGGTCTTAGTTGAAAAGACCACTGGGGTTGATAGTTTTGAAACCTTTTCTTTTTCTCAACTGGAGAAATAGATTTAACTTTCTTAGCAAAAGGTTTTGTATTTTGTCTAGGGCCAGATGAAGTACCCTCAAAAAAGTTTAATCTTGCATTAAAACTTTGAGATTGACGAGTCAGAATTTGAATCTGGCTCTCTAACCTGGACAAAATATTTTCTTCAGATGATACCTTAGCCTTTCCAGTCTAGGCTTAGGTAGGGGATTGGTCTGAGGCAAAGGTTTATTCCGATAGACCTCTTTAACTGGAGCAGTCATCTGGAGCGCTCCAGTCTTAACCTCTGGGGATTGAACTGGGTAAAAACTGGCCTTGGGAGTTACAGGCTCATCATAAACAGTGGTGGGCCTGAACTCCTCTGGTAATCGATCGATTACTGGTATTAATGATGCTATATGAGTATTTCCATCTAAATATGCACGTTTTTGAGCAGGAAATTGTTTTACTACAGCATCATATGGCTTTTTGGTTTCTAGCCATGATTTAATTACCAGTTTTTCTTTCTCTAAAATGATCTCAAGATCTTGTTTTTCATGAATCAATTGTTCAGTTACCAGAACCTGGGCTTGAAATGCCAGTTCAATGTCTTGAAGTTCTTTTAATTTTGATTTTAAAGCATTTATTTCAGAAGAATCTGTTTCTAGACCATTTACACAATCAGATCTAACAGTTTCTACAAAAATCAAATCAGAATTCAAAGCTTCAGCGATGTCCAGTTTTAGTTCTTGGTCAGTTGCATTATCATAATCACTAACCTTTTTGATAACAATGTCCACCCATCGTCCAGATGTGACATCTTCCTTCACCAGGAGCTTTTCGTCTGCCAGAGCCATGTAACAGCAATCTCTTTCTTCTTCTTCATCAGCAGATGATTCATCAGAAGGAACCCACTTCTCTTCAGTTGTTGCGATCATGCACTTATTATTGTTTTCAATTTGTTGTGCCATGAGAGCAATCTGGGCCTTAAGCTTTTTCTATTTCAATTTATAGCTATCATCAGGCTTATTATTTGAAGAGAATGGACCAGGCTTGGATACAAACTGGTTGGACCTGCAATCTTTCATGAAATGACCCTTTTTGCCACACTTAAAGCATGTCAAATTGGTCTTATCAGTAGAAGAACTGGATGCAAATTGTCCAGATGGCCTATTTGCTCTTGCTTTGAAACGGTTAAACGTTTTAGCAATCATTGCAATGAGGTCATCATCTTCAGTTTCATCACAACAGTCTGGAGATATTTGACTGGACTCTCCAGAATCCATGAGTTCAGACACCATCTTCTTCATAGAAAATATATTCTCAGAAGATATCAGTGTTGTACTATGTGGTTCAGTATGACTAACCACATTAGGACTACTGGAGGCATGGTTAAAGGCATCTTGTTCTGCCACCACTCTCTGAGCTTGATTTTCTTCAGTGTACCTGAAAGCTCCATAAAGAGTTGAGAGAGTGTGTGTGTGCAGAGTTTTTCCTTGTCGTAAGACCAGGATCATGTGAGACCATTTGGTGGGTAGAATGTCACAGAATTTCTCCAGAAGTATATCCTTGTCCTTCTCAACCCCAAGACCTCTCAACTGGTTTATGATACTCATAAATCTGGTGTAAGTACCAGTGAGAGACTCGTTAGGCTGAGAAAAAAATGACTCATACCTCTTGTTTAAGGAGACCTTTCTGGTGACAATGGTGTCATCTCCTCCTTCATGCTGGTTTAAAAGTTCATCCCACATGGTTTTAGCACTAGGAAAAAGAACTAGTGTGGGAATTAAGGTTTCTGGAACGGCCCCGAGGATCATGTTTTTGAGAAGGGTGTCTAGATTCACCAATCTCCTCTCCTCTTCAGACCAATGTTCCTCCCTCTTTTCCCTTCCTCTTCTAGATCCAGAAGGATCAAGAAGGGGATTGAGAGGTGATGTAGGGACATAAGGACCTTCGTTTAAAATCTTCATCATGTTCCTCTCAATACCAGTGACATGCAAAACCATCCTAGCCTTCTACGTACCAAATTCATCACTGTTCCCACTGAATTTAGGAACAGGATTATTTGAGTAGTGCACATGCACGTGTGGAGAAGTAGGAGTAGGAGGAGGAGGTGGTGGATTAGTGTTATTAACAATAGGTGGTTCATTTTGATCATTAATATTTGCATTAGGATCGGGACCAAGACTAAAACCTTGTGTATTTTCTTGGTTAGCCATCAAGAAACAGATCTAGGCAATGTTTAGCCTTCTGCTCGGATACCAAATGTGAGTCCCTTAAGTTCGATGGTTAACCAGGAAAGTGTAAAAATACAACAAGTCTAATAATCACTAGAATGGACTAGTATTACTTGTAAATAAATGCAAGAATATATAAACAAAGTAATACAAGACTTAAAGCAATAAACAAGTAAAGTGGAACATTATGTATTTTTCAATTGTGTATTTTATTTATGATGTTAAATAAAAATACAAGGTTGTGCGGAATCAAGATAATACAAATAAGTATGTATCCTAACAACCTATGAATTACAAATGATCTATATTTGTCAAATAACTCTTTTGGATCGAGATACTTAAAGTTGTGAAGTATCCCTGTTTAAAATCGAGAGTATTTAGACAAATTCACTTTCATGCAAAGTGTATGCTTAAAAGTATTTATGTCAAGGAATGACTTTGTATTTATAGGCAACAAAATTCACCAGTGAATTTTGTGTCGTACAAATATGGTTGCATACATTTAATGATCCGACAAGAACATTAAATGTATTGGATAAGGAATAAGGATAAAGTTACATCAAATGACTTTGTATCCTTTTATCCAACCACCTTTACACACGTATACTTTGGTAAAGAACAAGTGGATTGTTCTTTGGAAAGTGTGCAAAGGGAAAAGTCAATCCTCGATATCAGTGTTCAGACTTGTAGGGTCTAGAACACTAACAATCCTCCAGTGTACAGATCTGGTAAGACTTTCCAGTGGACTCCGCCATTTGTCAGTCTTCTTTCTTCAGACTTCAGTCTTTGACTTCAGTCAGAATGTCTTCAGTAGAGTTGATCTGGACTGGGGTGAAGTCCAGTGAGCTCATCTGGAGAATACTACAGATTTCCTATACAAGTATTTGCTCACTGGTTTTCCATTATTTCTGGACAAATCTTCAGAGGGACTCCAGATTCCAAGTCTGGAGTAGGTCCAGTAGAACACGTTTCTGGACAGATCTTCAGTAAGGCTCCAGTAGTCGAGTCTAGAGCGAGTCCAGTAAATCTGGACCTAACAAGGCATAACCGACTTCCATGTATGTACGTCTATCCTAATATTAATGAAATACTTAACAAAACATAAACCAAGTCAATCAAACGTGATAAATCGTCTCATCAATCCAACATTTAATCCAATCAATCAATCAATCAACAACGTAAGTAAACACGCAAGTTTTACACTTTTCAGCCCGAATCTCAAAGGAGTAGGGAGTTACGAAACTCACCTGATCGGCAAAGAAGTTAAGTTGGGTACGAAGTTGAGTTACAGTCGTTCGATGTTCGCTTCGCGTCCAAAACCTAAATATCGATCATATACATTCACATTAACATACACATTACAAATCACGAGTCAAGCCCTATCTAGGTTTTAGAAGAGTAAATCAACTTTGGATGGTAATTGGGACTCAACTCGGTCTCGTCACAACTCTCAAGCGTCTTAATGGTTCAACCGATTATAACAAGGACACTTTAACACGACCTTTTCGGAAATGGTGATGGATTTAAGCTATAAGGGTTATACCATGATAAAGTAGACTCTCTCACGATTCCAACGATAGGTCATACGTCTAAAACGGACTTACGGTTCAAAAGTTATTAACGTTTGAAAACTGACGCGCGAAACAGGGCCTCATGACTGCGCCGCAGTCAGGATGCATTTCATCCACTGCGCCGCAGTCAGGAAGTGAGCTTCAAACCAGGGGTAAACCACTGCGCCGCAGTCAAGGCCTTGCCTTTCCACTGCGCCGCAGTGAGGCCAAACACCAGCAGCAGCAGTTTTTGTTTTCTGCAGAAATCCGAACCAAAACCCTCTAAACTCGACCCAAATCACCCCAAAACGATTTACAAGAGCTTGAAACTAGTTTTGAAGTTCGTTTAAACATCATTACACCTAGCTACACTTAACCCATTCCTCAAATCAATCCAAAACATCATCAAACAACCAAATCGATCCAAACCCTAGTTAAACCCTAATTTGACCCAAAACTAGATTTAAGTCGATTTAGAACCTGTAAATGTACGAGATGACTAGAAACGAGTAAACTAACATAAATAGAAGTAAATGGGATGAATTAGACTTACCAAAACCTCCTTTTGAGCTCAAACCCAAAATTAAGCCAAAATGGGTTAAAAACCTTGAACTATGAACTTCAATCCTTTGATATAATGAAGATGAGATGAAGATGATGATGATTCTTGTATTAAACTAGTTTCACAACACCAAATATTGCAAGAGTTCAAGAGAGATAAGAGAGTTCTTTCTTAGCTAGAGAGAAAAGAGAAGAGATAGATATTTGTGAGAAGTGAAGGGATGAGGAAAAGGGTTAAGGAGGGAAAAGGGGGAGGGTTGGTTAGATGAATGGTCCAGGAGGGTGAAGGGTGGCCTTTGGGTCGTGGGTATTGCCCATGGGTCGACCCGTTTCCCTTTTCTAGCAATTTCGCATATCATTTTACATTTAAACACGTTTAAATCATACTATCGACCCGACTAACATACCACATAGTCATTTAATCACCAAAACGACCCAATTATTTCATTAACTTAAATTGTTAGTCAAATTACACGTAAAGTCAACGGGTCAAAACTCACGGATGTTACAATCCTTGTCTTGAATATGGTAAGATATTCTTGGGTAAATATTAAATTTTAGTTTTCCATATTGTAAATTTCCTCTTAATATTCCTAAACATGCTTCTTCTCTATTTTGGATTCTATTATCCATAACTGCTAATTCTATAGGTGTATCTATACCTTCTTTAAAGGTGGATTTTATTATTATTTGAATAGCTCCAACATGTACCCATCCTAAAGTATTTCTTATTTCAGGCTTTATTTCTTGTAGTTTTTTCTGGATATCTTTTTTAGATAATAGCGGTATCATTACTTTGTTAGATGTTATATTAATATCTAAAGCTCTTTCTTGGATATTTAATCCATAATATAAATAATGGTCTCTAGGCCTTATCCCTAATTTTTGTAAAGTACTTAATCTAAAACCAGAATAGTTTGACAACGTAAAATTCTCATGTTGTATTTGTTTAAGTTTTTTCTTATCTATTAAAATCTCTTGTTTATATTCTCCTAATTGTTCACTTTGATATTCTACTAAATCATTTTCTGTTTTACTACTGCAGGCTATGTCCAATTTATTCATCTTCAGATGAGGTATATTCTGTTTCTGTTAAAATAAATATACTTTCATCAGAGTCTATGTCATGAAAATCATAAATAGGAATAAAATCTCCTTCATTTATCATTTTTTCTAAATCTTCATCTATTTCAAATATTTTAAGATTTTTATTAAACTTTTTTGGACACTTGTTGGCATAATGGCCTTTTTCATGACAATAATAACATCTACATTCCTTAGGACTTGGTTTCCTTTTATAAGTAGGTTTAAATGTCTTTTTATATCCTTTTTTCTTATAATATTTTGTCTTACGCTTTTTAAAATATATTTTTCGAAAATGAGTCCTTTTCTTATATTTTCTTTTAATTTTTCCATAATAATATGAACTATCACATCCTATCATTAAAGGCATTTTTGTATTACTACAACATAAAGATATTTTTCGTTTTAATCCTTTACTTAATTTAGCTAGTACAGCATCTCCACACCATTCACTTAATTTATCTCTTACGTGAGTTATCACTACTAGAAAAACAGCTATTTATGACCCGCAATGCGCGTCATAAATGGCTCAGATGACGCGCAAATGCGCGTCAAGGAAGGAGGTCATAAATTTTCATGACCCGCATTTGGGCGTCATCCGTCTATGACGCGCACTTATGACGCGCACTTATGACCCTTTTTTATGACGTGCGTTTTTGCGCGTCATAACCTATTTTTTTTATAAAAAAAAATAATTTTTTTCAGTTCCTAATTTTCTATTAAATGAGAATTAAAAACCTGATAATACAAAATTAAAAACACAAATATCAAAATAACGCATTTCATATATAACCTCGTGGATGAAAACAAGATTCATATGCAAAAAACTTGAGTGTAGCAGCGTCAAAACTCAAATCTACTTAACAAAATTTCACCGGAAAACACTAACAAAGATGTTTCTTGATAACGCCCATTCGATGTATGAGTTAACTTAGTTTTCGCTGGTGGAGTTGTTTCTAATGGGTTCTTTTCGACTTTGCACCAACCGGCACCCTGGCAGTTGAATACACCAACTACACCTGTGCACTTATTCACATTCCAAACCTTAAGCAGGCTGCAGAATCATTAGAGTCAAAGTCAACGTCCTTAAACAAATGTAATGGCTATAGCAAGAATGATTAACTAAATTTGGGAATAAAGAGCAAATACCTGATCCCGTCTCTAGCTGGATCGAGTGTTGGTCATGAGGAAATGTAGACCAGTCATCAAAACCGCCCATTATATGCCCTATAGCGAATTACTTACATGGAACATGTCCCAATCAGGTTGCATAAATTCCCCAAGAAATAGTGTATTATAAGCCACGGAAGAAATATGGATGGTATGAGAAGCAGGGTCATGAGGATAGAAGTCGTCAGAGGCTCTAACAATTGCAGTTTGTTTAGCACTGTAGAGCCCATCAGTATTATAGCACATACAAGCAATACATCCATTATCTTTGAAGTTCTTTGAAATCGAAGCTTCAAGAGCCTGGATGTAGCTTTGTGTAAGAGAAACTCTACCACCATGACCTGCCCCGAGAGTTTCAATTATATTTTGAACATCGACTTTGACTCCATCAACTCCACATGAAGCACACAAGATTGAAAAGTTAGCTCAAAATGAAACAGGTCAAATGGGTTACAAGGTCAAAAAGATCAAAAAATTTGATAATTATAATAAAACATCATACAGAGGACCTGATACTGATTGTATAAATAGTTAAATACAATTATAGAAGGTTTACTTAAGAAAAACATGTATCACCTTCAGGGCAACCACTTAACCTGTTTCGCCCTGGACCTGTTTTAATCCATTAAACCACCCACCCATTTTGTCACCCCTGGTGTTTAAGTTAACCGAACACAAAATACCTGCATCTGGACAAGAAGCTCGGTTTTTATACCTGGTTTTGACGGGCATTTTGTAAGGAACACCTGAGCAGCTAAAATTTCCATTTTCTCGATCTTAGTTGGAATCTAAAAGACAGTTCTAAAACACTAGAAAGAACAAAAAGGTTCAAAATCGGGGGGTAGGCTAAACAAAGATAACTTATTACCTTTCTACATAACTTATTACCACACATACATAACAACTTAATTACTCATTCATATAAAGAAACAAGCAATATCTGATTAAAAGTTAACACATATATCGTTCATTCCATACCAAGCAATGTTTAGCATTATCATTACTACATTTTGCATAAATACCTTGTGGTTGAGCTTACCAAAATTTCAATAAACTTAAAATAAACAACATTTTGCATAAATCACAGCCATACCCAACAATGTACTACCACATATATCGTTCATTCCAGCTCTAACCATCAACCATATAACACTAAGGAGCTAAAACTAAACATCCTATATCACCAGCAAAACACAATCAAAAAGTACAGAATGAAACCAACCTCGGTCCACAACATGTCGCCAAAGACGAAACCCTCGAATTACTTCTCGGTAGCGCCCATTGCGACTCAAGCTCACTTATAATACTTTGTACAACCTATTAAAAACCCACAAATTTTACAATCAAATAATTTCTTCACTCCTAATCAAAAATGTATTATAAATTTATAAACCAAATACCTTCCGGAAATCACGAGATTGTGTAGAATCAAATATCGGCCACACTTTATCAAAATCCTAATTCAGCATCAAATTAATTAAAAAAACAATTAGATTAAGTAAATATAATTAGAAATGTAATCAAATTAATAAAAAAAAGAAGAATATTTACTTTAGGACCTCTGAGAGAGGATAAAATGAAGTAAAGAAGCTGTTCACCCAATTTAGGATTAGAGTGACGAAATAACCCGACCCGAGCAGCACCATTATTAGATGGATCAAGCCCTAATAATAAACAGTTTGTATACATCGCACTTTCTAATTCCGTTTCTCTCTCCTTTTCTCTGTCCATCGTCATCAACCAAACATATATATATAGATATAAGATTATATAGATATAGATAGATATATACAATCTGTCTCTTCTTTCTATATATATATAAATATATAGATATAGATATCACTTTACATCTACAGATTTTGATTTGATATATTTGGTTAAGAAAGATTAAATTTATGGTGGAGGTGAACAGAATGAGAGAAAGAGGTGAAGAGAATGAGAAGCAGAAAGAGAGAAAGGGGAACGAGAGTAAGGGGTAAAAGAAAGAGGGATATACAATTATTTTGATTTTGGGGAAAATTTTGGGCGGGATATAATGAAAAGTTAAAAGGTCAGGGGTGGGAAAAAAATTGGAAACTTAAATTTTAACAGATTATGACCCATATGTTATGACGCTTCTGAAAACGCGTCATCGATTTACTCGTAATGACCCTTATTTTATGACTTCTCACTTTGCGCGTCATCTATTAGCGTGGGTCATAAAAAGCGGGTCAAGGATAGCCCTGTTTTCTAGTAGTTATTCTTTGGTTATGTAAAATCTGCATGTTTGTATAGGTTTTCATTAATTTTTGCCCCCAAGGGTCTGGTATTTTTGCAAAAAATAATGCCAAATAACTACTCATATCTGGTACTTGATTATATATGTGATAATAATAATCTTGAAAAACACAAATATATCTTTCTATTTCACACATATTGCATAATTGTAGTCTTATTAAGGCTGTTGAGTATTTTTCTATGGTTGCCGAGTCTTTTATTATACTTCCTTCACCACAAAACTCTAATCTAAATGCTTCTACAGTTCTAGTTATTATGTTATTCATTTCACCATCTAATTCTGTAACACCCCAAGCCGAGGCTCGAAATGTCACGGAAATCATACAGCACCAGGTGGGATTACAATAGAACAACTAAATGCAATTAAAGATTCAGTGAATCCAAGACAAACGGAAACAAGTGCCAAAATACAACAGGAGCAAATAGCCATCAAAGTTAACCAAAAATAACATCCAAAGATGGCAAACGATCCTAAGTATAATGCAAAAGGAAGGCCAATGAATCCTTGATCCATAAAGTCCACAATCCGGGTTCACAGCAAGCCAAGCAACTAAACTCCACGCCCTGGGAGAACCTGATTACCTGAAAAGTGTACTAAGCATAGTCAACACAAGGTTGGTGAGTTCGTAGTAATGGTCCATAAAGAACCAACGTCAATAATCACAATATACGAGTAGAGGCTAGGCATGACTTACAGCGAGCCTCTAAGTAACACAATATCGTCCAACAACACGATTACACAAGACAAGTAAATGTGTAACATAAATGCACAAATGATATATAAATCAATGTAAGTGCCAAATGCATGAATAAGCCAACATGCCTATCCTATGCGTGAACTCCGTCACTTATGCAACGATACCCTTCTGTCATCACAATGAACAAGGCTGTATCTCAAAATCATCGAGATATATATGTCTATATACTCGAGGTCACGTTCTACATCCAAAATGGGTGCATACATCTATGCACCAGGATGTCGGCAATCCCCTGCCGAGGGCTCATCAACAATGTATGCAATGCTTACAATCAAATGTAAATGCATACTTCATAAACCAACAACCAATATACGATAACCTGTGCCAACAGTCAATATTCATCAAACATAACCCGACAATCAATATACGACAACCATAAGCCAACGATCAATAATCAACAAACGTGAGCCACTAATCACAATATAAACCAACTATACGTACATATACTTCAGAGGATTCTACTTTCTTCAAGTCCCAGATGCTTATATATAGGGTCACCCACAGCCTTCCCACCACATCTAAAACCCAATGAAGGCATAACCGACTTCCATGTATGTACGTCTATCCTAATATAAAAGTAATACTTAACTAAAACATAACCCAAGTCAATCAAACGAAAAGATACGTCACCTCAATCCAACAATCAAGTCAAACAATCAATATATCAATAAATGCAAGTAAACACGCCAGGTTTACACTTTTCAGCCCGAATCTCAAGCGAGTAGGGAGATACGAAACTCACCTTGATCGGCAAAGAAGCTAGTATAAGATTACAAACGAGTAATAGGATCCACACGTCCACAACCTATAATTATACATCATAATACCGTAATGTCAACTCTACAATCATAAACAAGTTGGTTTAGCACAATTAAGTCAAGTCACAAATCCTAAACACCTTTACAACTTTAACGAGTAGAAACAAGACGCATTCGACTCAACCTTTTTAGAAATGAGTAAAGATTCATACAAAAAGAGTGTTACTAATAGAAACTAGACTCTCTCACGATTCCAACGATAGGTCATACGACTTATTTGGACTTACGGATCAAAAGTTACGACCTTTCAAACTAAAACAGGTTTTGCTTGGAGGAAAGGTGCGGAGCACCATTGAGGAGGTGCGGCGCACCAAGCCAGGTGCGGAGCACCAAATAAGAGGTGCGGAGCACAAAATGATCAGGGAACCCAGTCCAGATTTTTGGTGCGGAGCACCAAGGAGGAGGTGCGGAGCACCTGTGCCCAGATCAGTTCCAAAACACCCCAAACACGAACCAAACTCAACCCAAACCCCATTTTTGATCACCAAACCGACTAGTGATGTTTCAAGACTCATTTTGAAGCTTATACAAACATATTTCAACATAGATAAACATAACCCCTATCTTAGTTTCGCTTCATAACATCATAATCACATCCAAATCATTCAAACCCTAATTAAACCCTAATTTGACCCAAAACAAGATTTAAGCCGATTTAGAACTTGTAAGTGTTCAAGATGACTAGAAATGCATAAACAAACATAAGTAGGTATAAATGGGATGAATTAGACTTACCAAAACTTCCTTTCCGAGTTAAAACCCAAATTAGGTCAAAATGGGCAAAATGCAAGAACTTCTATCTTGATTCTTCAATATGACGAAAATGAGGGGTAGATGACTATGATTCTAGTGATACTTCAATTCCAAAACACCAATCGATGATAAATTAGAAGAAGAAAGGAGATGAAATGGTTCCTTGCCTTTTACTTAGAGAGAAAGTGAGAAAAGATAGAATGAAAGGGGAAAAAGGAAAGGATAAGGGGAAATGGGTCTTGGGGGCTGGTGGGTCATGGACTACCCACGGGCCGACCCGTTTCCCTTCTCAAGCCACAATACCATTAGTTGCACATTTAAATACCGACTACACATACGACGACCCGACTAGCATACCACATAGTCATATAATCACAAATGGACTCAAATACTTCATTAACTTTTATTGTTAGTCAAATTACACAAAAAGTCAACGGGTCAAAATTCACGGATGTTACATTATTCCCCCGTTGAAAGAATTTCGTCCCGAAATTCAACAAAACCCTAATTATCAAACAAATGCGGATACTTAGACTTCATATGGTCTTCTCTCTCCCAAGTGAACTCGGCTCCACGTCTAGCGTTCCATCTTACCTTCACAATGGTGTAGCGCTTCTTCTTGAGTTTCTTTTCTTGACGGTCCAAAATCTCTACCGGCTCTTCAACAAAGTTCAAATTCGAATCAACCCTAATTTCGTCCATAGGCACATGATGTGTAGGATCCGCCAAACAGTTGCGCAAGTTACAAATATGAAACACATCATGCACACCGCTAAGCTCTTGAGGCAATTCTAGCCGAAAAGCAACTTTCCCAACCCGTTCAAGAATCTTGAAAGGACCAATATACCTTGGTGCAAGTTTTCCCCGCTTCACGAATCGTACGACGCCTTTCCAAGGTGACACTTTCAAAAGTACAAATTCACCAACTTCAAACTCCAACGGTCTTCGTCTCACATCGGCATACTTCTTTGACGTTCACGGGCCAATTGCAACTTCTCCTTAATTTGAGATATTACCTTAGTCGTTTCAATCACAATTTCCGGCCCGATGAGTTGACTCTCTCCAATTTCCGCCCAAGCTAGAGGAGAACGACATACCCTACCATACAATGCTTTAAAGGGTGCCATTTGAATGGTAGCATGGTAACTATTGTTGTATGAAAACTCAACTAGCGGCAAATGGTCTTCCCAACTTCCACCAAAATCAATTGCACATGCCCTCAACATGTCTTCAAGTGTTTGAATGGTTCTCTCGGTTTGCCCATCCGTTTGAGGATGAAATGCCGTGCTCATGTCGAGTCGAGTACCCATTGCCTTTTTGAAAGGCTTCCCAAAATTTTGATTTGAAACGGGCATCTCTATCCGAAATGATAGAAATCGGCACTCCATGCTTAGATATTACTTCCTTGATGTACAAACGAGCCAAAGTGTCAAATTTATCGGTTTCGCGAATGGCTAAAAAGTGAGCCGACTTCGTTAACCGATCTACTATCACCCAAATCGTGTCACGGCCGCTTCTTGTCTTCGGTAGTTTAGTAATGAAGTCCATCGAAATATGTTCCCACTTCCATTCGGGCATCACCGGTTGTACCAACAATCCGGGTGGCTTCTTGTGATCGGCTTTGACTTGTAAGCAAGTAAGACACTCACTCACATACTTAGCCACATCACGCTTCATGCCCGGCCACCAATACAAGTCTTTCAAGTCAAAGTACATCTTATCCGACCCGGGATGGACCGAATAGGGCGATAGGTGAGCTTCATTCATAATAAGTGTTCTTAAGTCACCGAAAATAGGAACCCAAAGTCTTTCAACCATGTATAATAGCCCATTATCATTCTTCCGGTCGAATTGTTGTTCCATGCCATCTAGGTTCTCGTTTCCAAAGTTTTCCGGTAGGGTGGCTTGAATTTGGGCTTCAATGATCCTATCACGAATATTTGGCCCTACCGTGAGGCTCATAGCTCTAGCCCGTCTTGGTTTCACTCTCTCCTTTCGGCTCAAGGCATCGGCTACTACATTTGCCTTGCCCGGGTGATAACGGATGTCACAAATAGTTCTAACCAACGCCTTTGCCTCATATTCAATTCACTTTGGGTAAAGATGTGTTGAAGACTTTTGTGATCGGTATAAATCACACATTTGGTGCCGTAGAGATAATGTCTCCAACACTTCAAAGCAAACACAACCGCCCCCAATTCCAAATCATGTGTCGGGTAGTTCTTCTCATGCACCTTCAATTGACGAGAGGCATAAGCAATAACCTTACCCCTTTGCATAAGAACACAACCCAACCCTTGCCCCGAGGCATCACAATAAACAACAAAATCTTCAATCCCATCCGGTAGTGTCAAAATGGGGGCATCACATAGCATATCCTTAAGTGTTTGGAAGGCGTTCTCTTGTCTTTCGCCCCATTCAAAGTTTCTATCTTTTTGAGTCAAAAGGGTGAGTGGTTGTGCAATACGGGAGAAGTTTTCAATGAATCTTCTATAGTAACCCGCCAATCCAAGGAATTGGCGGATCTCGGATGGCGTTTCGGGTCTTCTCCAATTCTTAACCGCTTCAATCTTGCTTGGGTCCACATGAATACCATCCTTGCTCACTACGTGACCAAGGAAGTGGACCTCTTCCAACCAAAACTCACACTTGGAGAATTTCGCATACAATTTCTCCTTCCTTAGTAATTCAAGCACTTCACGCAAGTGCTCAACATGCTCCTCCTTCGTCTTCGAGTATACAAGTATGTCATCAATGAACACGATGACAGACTTGTCTAAGTATGGTTGACACACCCGGTTCATCAAGTCCATGAACACCGCCGGTGCATTAGTCAACCCAAAAGGCATCACGGTGAATTCAAAATGCCATACCTTGTGCGAAAAGCCGTCTTGGGGATATCATCTTCATGTACCCGGAGTTGATGATAACCCGAGCGAAGATCGATTTTGAGAAGTGCTTAGCACCTTGAAGTTGATCAAATAAGTCATCGATTCTAGGGAGAGGATATCGGTTCTTCACAGTGAGCTTGTTTT
>CM067174.1:113633219-113681251 GCA_034093135.1 Erigeron breviscapus | reverse complement strand
TTCAACATTTTTCAGAAGAAGTGATCATTACTTTCCATTTACGGCGCCACTTTTGTGACACGTCAGCAGAAAGCATCATTATTCAAACGTTAAACAGTAACCTTCACGTGTTCACACAATGACCAAGTATCCAAAATACATTATAAAGGACAGACTTATTTCAGAAATAATATACAAAATCTGAGCACGATCAGAATCAAAGAATCTGAACCATCTCAGTTTACACAATTATTCTGAAATCATTTCAGAAATTCTGAAGCATTTCAGACAAAATATTTTTCTGAGAGCAAAGTTCCCCTTTAGAGAAAAACTCTTTTAAACATAAAAATATTTGACACTTCCCCCTGAGGTGATGCTATACAGGATTTAGCATACCTAACTCACTGATGAGATGTTTAAATGTTTTGACATCTAAGGGTTTTGTAAAAACATCAGCGAGTTGTTTGTCAGTGGGAATGAAATGAAGTTCAATGTCACTTTAATAATGTGATCTCTAATAAAATGATACCTGAGGTCGATATGCTTGGTTTTGGAGTGCATGACAGGATTGTGAGAGATGGCAATGGCATTGGTGTTATCACAAAATATTGGAGTCTTTGTATACTTAACACCATAATCAGTTAGTTGGTTCTTCATCCACAAAATCTGAGCGCAGCAACTGGCTACAGAAATGTATTCAGCTTCAGCTGTGGAGAGTGATACTGCAGTCTGCTTCTTACTTGTCCAACTAACCAATTTGCAACCTAGGAAATGACAACCACCTGTGGTACTTTTCCTATCTATTTTACAACCTGCATGATCAGAATCTGAATAACCCATTAGATCTAGACTTGAGCCTTTGGGATACCAAAGACCAAGTCTGGGGACACCTTTAAGGTATCTGAAAATTCTTTTCACAGCATTTGCGTGTGCTTCTCTGGGATCAGACTGAAATCTTGCACAAAGGCATGTTGCAAACATTATGTCAGGTCTACTAGCAGTTAAGTACATGAGGGATCCCACCATACCACGATATTTTGTGGGATCCACATGTTTTCCATTGGGATCTGAGTCCAAAGTTAATGGTGCAGAAATAGGAGTATCTTTTGATGAGACAAAGTCAAATTGATATTTCTTTAATAAGTCTCTGACATATTTTTTCTGATTTATAAAAATACCATCACTGGTTTGTTTCACTTGAAGACCTAGAAAATATGTCAGTTCGCCCATCATACTCATTTCATAATCAGATGACATAATTTTAGAAAACTGTTCACACATTTTGTTATTGCCTACTACTTTAGCCGGTTTTGATGTAGTGATAGGTATGGATTGGTTGTCTCAGAATGAAGCTAACATTTTGTGTTCACAAAAGATTATTCGGTTTTCTACACCCGATGGTAAAGTGGTTATAGTTTATGGAGATAAGAAGAGAGGGGGAATAAAGATTATCAATATGATGAAGGCTCTTAAGTGTATACGAAAGAATAAAAGCCATTTCCTTGCTTATGTCATTGATGCAAGAAAGGAGAAGCCTTCTATTGCTAGTGTGGATGTAGTTTCTGATTTTCCTGACGTGTTTCCCGATGATCTACCCGGTATTCCTCCTGATCGCGAAGTCACTTTTCAGATTGATCTTATACCCGGTGCTACACCTGTTGCCAAAGCACCATACCGATTAGCTCCTACAGAAATGAAGGAGTTAATGTCCCAACTTCAGGAGTTACTTGACAAGGGTTTCGTACAACCTAGTTCCTCGCCTTGGGGAGCTCCGGTTCTGTTTGTAAAAAAGAAGGATGGTTCGATGCGCATGTGCATAGACTACCTTGAGCTGAATAAGCGAACGGCTAAGAATAAATATCCTCTCCCACGAATTAATGATCTCTTTGATCAACTTCATGGTGCTTCCTATTTTTCTAAGATAGACTTGCGATCTGGCTATCATCAATTGAAGGTTAAGAAGGAAGATGTAGCAAAGACAGCTTTCCGTACTAGATATGGACATTATGAGTTCTTTGTCATGCAATTTGGATTGACTAATGCTCCAGCCGCGTTTATGGACTTAATGAATCGGGTATGCCGTCCCTTTCTAGACCATTTTGTGATTGTTTTTATTGACAATATTTTGATTTACTCTAAGTCTGAAGCTGAGCACCGTGAGCACTTAAAGGCAGTCCTAGAAGTGTTGAGGGAGAAAAAGTTGTATGCTAAGTTCTCCAAGTGTGAGTTTTGGCTTCGAGAAGTTCAATTTCTTGGTCATGTCATTTCTTCGGAAGGTATAAAAGTAGATCTTACAAAGATTGAAGCTGTTTCAAAGTGGGAGCAGCCAAAGACTCCTACAGAGATCAAAAGTTTTCTTAGTTTAGCTGGTTATTACCGAAGATTTATTCAGGATTTCTCCCGAATAGCTAAGCCAATGACTAAATTAACGAAGAAAGGAGTAAAGTATGAATGGACCAAAAAACAGGAGAAGGCTTTCCAGACTTTGAAAAGAAGTTGTGTGAAGCTCCTATACTTGCCTTTCCTGAAGGTACTGATGATTTGGTTGTGTATAGTGATGCATCGATTACGGGTTTGGGTTGTGTCCTTATGCAGAGGGACAAGGTGATTGCTTATGCTTCACGCCAGTTGAAGCCACATGAGAAGAATTACCCGACCCATGATCTTGAATTAGCGGCGGTAGTATTTGCTTTGAAGTTGTGGAGACATTATCTTTATGGCACTAAGTGCACTTTGTATACCGACCATAAGAGTCTACAATATGTGTTCAATCAGAAGGAGATGAATGTGAGACAAAGAAGATGGATGGAACTACTTAAGGATTATGATTGCGAGATCAAATACCATCCGGGTAAAGCCAATGTAGTGGCGGATGCACTAAGTAGGAAAGTACAAAATTCTTCTTGCAAATTGATGAGTATGCAAGTTCAAGCAAAGTCGGGACTATTGGATCATATTAAAGAAGCTCAGGTCGAGGCGTTAATGAAGGATAATATTGATAAAGAGAGTATTGGAAAGAAGAAACGCCTTGTGATGGAGACAAATAGCCGTGGGTTTAAGACATACAAGGGTCGAATTTGGGTGCCATTGCTTGGTGGTAATCGAGAATTGATCCTTGAAGAAGCTCATAGAAGTAGATACTCAGTTCATCCCGGTGTTACCAAGATGTATGCAGATTTGAAACCGATTTATTGGTGGCCGGATATCAAAAGAGAAGTAGCTCATTTTGTAGCAAAATGTTTGACTTGTGCGCGTGTGAAAACGGACCATAAAAAGCCGTATGGATTGCTACATCAATTAGAGATCTCGGAGTGGAAATGGGATCATATCACCATGGATTTTGTAACAAAGCTACCAAAGACGCCAAAAGGAAATGATATGATATGGGTAATTATCGATAGATTGACAAAGAGTGCCCATTTTCTAACTACCCGACAAGATGTGCCTTTAACGAAGATGGCAAAGATATACATTGATGAAGTAGTTGCGAAACATGGAGTTCCTTTATCTATTGTTTCGGACCGAGACTCGAGATTTGTGTCAAACTTTTGGAAGGGTCTTCAACGGGAGTTGGGTAGTAGAATAAATTTGAGTACCGCCTATCATCCTCAAACCGATGGACAGAGTGAGAGAACTATTCAAACATTGGAGGATATGTTGAGGACGTGTGTACTAGAGTATGGTGGAGCATGGGATGATCATTTGAAGTTGATTGAGTTTGCTTACAACAATAGTCACCATGCAAGTATTGGAATGCCACCATTTGAGATGCTATATGGAAGAAGATGTAGGACTCCAAGTTGTTGGATGGAGCCCGGTGAGAAGCAATTAACCGGTCCCGAAATCATTGAAATCACCTCTGAAAAAGTTAATGTGGCTAAAGAAGCTTTACGTGTGGCTAGAGAAAGACAGAAAACATATGCAGATAAGAAAAGGAGACCGATTGAGTTCAATGTTGGTGATTTGCTGAAAGTCTCACCATGGAAAGGAGTCATTCAATTTGGAAAGAAGGGAAAGTTGAGTCCACGTTTCATTGGACCTTTTAAAGTCTTGAAACGCATTAAGGATCTAGCATACTAGTTGGAATTACCTCCAGAATTGGATGGAATTCACAACACCTTTCATGTATCCTACTTGAGGAAATGCTTAGCCGAGGAGTCGAGTGTGACTCCTATTGAAGATGTGAGTATTGACCCAACGAAGAGAATGGTAGATGAATCGGTAGCGATACTTGGAAGGAAGCAAAAGAAGTTACGCCGAAAGTGATTGACCTTGTGTTGATAAAGTGGAAGCATAATCATGGAGAAAGCTTAACGTGGGAAACTAAAGCAGTAATGAAGGAAAAGTATCCAGAGTTGTTCCTTTCTGATGAGATTCCGGGGACGGAATCCTCTTAAGGGGGAGGTAATTGTAACATCCCAAACTTTTTATTTAACAGTTGACTAATGTCGTTAAGTCAACATAGTGTGTCGTTAAGTCTATATTAGATTTAATGCATATATGTAGTTAAAGTGTGATTGTGTGTGAGGTTTGAAAGCCTAAAATGTATAATGCAGGATTTGTGTGTATATAATGTAGTTAAACGCCTATGTAGTGGCATCTAAAGAAGTAATTTATGTTGTATGTGGTCCTTAGGGTAGTTTTTGACTAGTAATGAAGGATTAGGAAGCTTGGGGGTTAATTTTGACATGTGAGGAAAACCAAAAACGGGATTAGGGAATTAGAGGGTGTTATTAGATCATTATTTGCAGCCAATACATTCTCTAAACAAGCCCTAAGCCGCCCCATAGCATTCCTCCATCAAATTGCAAGCCGAAAAGTCTTCCAACGTGTGATTCGGGTGTGTTTAGTCAAGTATTTTGCATCTCATTGTGATCTACAGGTAGAAAAGGTATTGTAATGTGGATTTATTATCTTTTCAATTGTATGGATTGTTAAGAAGTGGTTTAGGTCATTGGAGGATCAATCGATGTCGTAATAACGTTTGTTTTTAGGATGTAAATCATATGTTGTTTAATGGAGAAGTTTATTGCATTTGATTGGTCATAAAATGAAGGATTTTGATGTATAAAGGTCTGATATTTGATTTGGAATCGTTTGGTGTTGGTTTGGGGTTTAATCGTTTGATGATGTGCAGAATCGCCTCGGGTTGCGGCGCAACTCCTAGTTGCGGCGTAACTCAATTCTAGAAGAATAAGTTGCGGCGCAACATAAGGTGTTGCGGCGCAACTGGAGGCTTGAGCTGCGGCGCAACTCATCAGTTTTCAGCAAAATTATAGTTTGAACCGTAACATCGTCTTGACACGCAGATTAGACCTGAATCTTAAGTGAGTCTTTAAAGTGGGTGGGTCTAGTTATTAGCCTTAATGACGTGAGTATGTAGCTTGTCTAATAATCATTTACTAATTATAGGTAGACGAGCATAGTTGCTTTACACAGTGACTAGTTGTTGATTGTTGTGGACTACGCCGAGGTAAGATACACTACTTTTTACACGCTGAGGGTTCCAGAAGCAATGGTTTCTTGTTATAACTTCCCTAACGGTAACTTATGATAAATGTGGGTATTTCGGGTTACACGGGAGGTATTGTGGGATATGAAGTTGACCATGAGACCTAATATGCAGTCCCAAATGTAGTGAAATGAAGTATTGTGTAATGTAGCGATTGTTATGCAAATTATGTAGTATATTGCAAGTCTTGAAAGGTAGACATGACGTAGATTCTTGATGTGTGCATGTTTATGTGACTTGTTCACCTAGTTCACTAGATTTACTAGGCTGCCATGTCACTTGCACGTTTAAGGGCCCAAACAAAATGAAGGAAATGTGTGACTATGTTTAGGTTGTGGTGATGCGCCTAAACTAATAATGTGTGTACCGAGACTCGTAAAATTTATAATGCAGGGAAGTGTTAAGCTTAACCCGTACTTGCCCTAGCCCGGCGAGTGCGTAAACGTAGGTTGCTTGGGTGGCTCCTTGCAACATGGTCATTTAATGCAGGGCGAGTAATACGAGGGGTCTAAACCGCCTCCATATACGGATTACTCTGGGATTGGCTTGCCATTCCTTAACGACGTACGATGAGTAGCCTTTTGGTTGATCATCTAGTCGGGTGTGATGCAGGGCACACTTATATGCAGTTAACAAAGATACGTGTGATTATGTGTGATATAAAAGAAGGATAGGCACAATTAGGGTGATTTATCCTAAATTAATATGCAGGTTGTATGTGCGTGTGTTACGTGGGTTGTGCCTTAATGTTTTGTCAACAAAGTAGAAATGTTTTAATTGGACAAAGCTTTATGTTAGGACCAGTTTCGGTAAAACTGGCCAGTCTCCAGTTGCACTTGGAGACCAAGAAGATTTGTCCAGAAATATATTGAAGTCCAGTTGCATCGTACAGTTAACGCAACTGAAGACTTCCTCCAATTGAGAACTGACCAGTTGAAGAATCATTCCAGTTGAAGTCGAAGACGACAAGTAGAAGATAGAGAATGACAATAGCAGCGAAGCCCAGTTGACATTCTTGTCAGTTACAAACTGGAGACCATCAGTGGAAAGCTCTTACAAAGCTTTATACTGATTACAAGAAATTGACTTTTATGCTTTATGTTCCATTACACGGATAATAAGATTTATCCATGTATAAAGTACAAAAAGGTACATAAAGCTGGTTGAGTAAAGTTGCTTTATACTGCAACTATACAAAGCATTTTAAGGAATTAAATGCTATTCCTTAAATGTTCTCAACCATATTTGTACGGCCAAAGTTAACATCCCAATGTTAACTTTGCCTATAAATACAAGTCATTGCACAACAAGAATAACACTTCATACACTTTGCATACCTGCAATATTCTTGGTGAACTTGTGCAATCTTCTCTCAATCGTAAAAAGGAACATTTCACAACTTCAATCGTAAAAAGGAACATTTCACACTTTGCATACCTGCAATAACCCTCCTCCTCCTACTGCCCCAAACCATGTCCATGTACATTATTCTAACACTCCTGTTCCAAAATTTGATGGAAACAGTGAGACCTTCGGTACATGGAAGGCCAGAATGCTTTTGCATTTTGGTGGGATAGAGAGATATATGCTGAAAATCCTTAAGGATGGACCGTATATACCCATGTCTCTTGGGGTAAGTCCTGTTCTAGATCCAACTGGAAGAAGAGGTTCCAGAGAAAAGCTCGAAGACCACTGGTCTAATGAGGATCGTAGACTTGTAGATCTGGACACCAGACTCAAGAACATGATCCTTGGAGCTGTCCTTGAAGATCTAATTCTAACACTTGTGTTATTCCCAGTGCCAAGTCAATGTGGGATGAATTAGTTATTCAGTTTGAAGGAGGTGATGACACTATTGTCACCAGAAAGGTTGCCCTAAACAAGAAGTATGAATCCTTCTTTGCTCTACCCAATGAAAGTCTAACTGGTACTTACACCAGGTTTTCTAGCCTCATTAATCAGTTGAGAGGCTTAGGTGTAGAGAAGGATAAGGATATTCTTCTTGAGAAGTTTTGTGATATTCTTCCTTCCAAATGGGAAAATATGGTTCTTGTCTTAAGGCAAGGTAAAACCCTGCACAGTCACACTCTTGCATCGCTCTTTGGAGCCTTCAGATTCACTGAAGATAATAATGCAGCAAGACTGGTGGCTGAGCAGGATGCCATGAACCATGCCCAGAGTCCCAAGGTTGCTAGTGTAACTGAGAGATCTTGTTCTGCTTTAATGTCTGCGGAGAGTGTCCAGTCACACTCAATGAAGGAGATGTTAAATAGTTTCTTAAACTCTGGCCTGACCACTGAAATCAGTGATGGCTGTGATGAAACTGACGATGATGATCTGGTAGCCATGATCGCTAAAACCTTCAATAGGTTTAAGCATAAATCTAAAAGATTTAATGGCCTAAACAATTCTTCCAGCTCCAGCTCTCTGGATAAAACCAATCTTACCTGCTATAAATGCGGTAAGAAAGGTCATTTTATGAAGGAATGCAGATCTAGTCAGATGAACAACCAAACTGGTCCCTTTGTCCCAAATTTCAATCGGCCTGATGATAGCTACAAAGCTAAATATAAGAAGCTTAAGGCCCAGATTACCCTCCTGTCCATGGAAAAAGAAAAGGATCAGTGCTTAATGGCACAAACTGAGGGAAAATGGGAGTACTCTGATGACTCATCAGCTGATGAAGAAGAGGAAAGGGACATGTGTTTCATGGCTTTGGAAGATCAACAGCAGCATGTGGCAAAAGAAGATGTCATCACTGGAAGATGGGTGGACATCATTTTGAAAAAGGTATGTGATTATGACAATCAGGTGGATCCAAAACTGAAATTGGACCTTGATGAATCATTAAGTGGTGATTTAGCTTTTGTGGAAACTGTTAGAGCAGATAGTGAAAGATATCTGGACACTATCTTAATTGAACTAAACAATGTTAAACCACAACTGAATGATTTACAAAGTGTCCAGTTGGCTCTCAAGGAGTCAGTTTTGAAAATTGAGGCTTTAGAATTTGATAATCAAAAATTAGTTTCTGATCTTGAAAAAGAACAAATGATTATCAAGTCATGGGTTAAAGCATCTGGAAAGAACTATGATGCATTTTCTAGAACAATTGATGCCCAGAAAAATGCATGGAAATCTGGAGATCTTGAAATGGCAGCTGTCATACCAGATCTTCATGCATTGCCTCCAGCTCTCAGAGTTGAAACTCCTTATGATCAACCTGAGGTTGTCGAAACTGAACCCATTGAGACCACCCCCACTGAGGTTAAACCTGGAGCCAAACAGGCTAGCGCTCCAGTTAAAAAGGCCACTGGTAACAAGCCTCTACCTTAGAAGTCCAAGGAGCCCAAGACCCAAAAGACTAAAACTCCAGCTGAACCAAGGTCCAAGGTTCAACAGCCTGATGAAAACAATATTTTGTTAAAACTGGAAAGTCAACTCCAACTTTTGTCTCGACAGGTTCAGAGTTGTACTGCCCGGATTAAAAATCTGGAAGGAGGTTCATCACCTCCAGTTGCAAAACAAAATATTAAACCCCCTTCTAAACCAAAACAAAAGAATGTTCCATCTGGAACAAAATCTGAAAAGAATAAGGAGAGCAGGTATCAAATACCAATCGTTTTTACTCCTGCACCTGGATCTGGTGAAAAAGATCCAGATGTAGTCTTCAATTTACCACCACAACAATCAACTGTGGCTTCTGTAGTGAAGTCCAGTGAACCCATCAAGAAAAGATGGGTCATGAAAATAACTGATGATTTTTGTGGGTGTGGAGGGCGATCGAAAGAAGAATATCTGGTATCTGGAGCGCTGCTGGCCGGACTATGACCGGATGTAAGCCCCTGCTTGAAGAGTTCACTGTCCAAGATGGACCGGCAGTGACGTTTGGTAATGATCAAAGTGGAAAGACTGAAGGATATGGTGTGCTCAATAATGGACAGGTCGAATTCAAAAGAGTTGCATTTGTAAATGGTTTAAAATACAACCTGATCAGTGTCAGCCAACTTTGTGATGATGGCTACAGAGTTTTGTTCGATATTGCTCAAGGCACCATATTTAACAAGGATTGGAAAGTGGTGATGGTTGCACCAAGAAAAGGAAATGTGTACATCATGGATATGGAACCAGCTCCAAAAGAGCAGTGCTTCTATACCAAGGCTGATGAAGACATCAACTGGCTGTGGCATAAAAGGTTATCCCATCTTAATTTCAAAAATATTAACAAGTTGTCTCGCAAACAACTGGTTGATGGGATACCTCAAATTTCTTTCAATAAAGAAAAGCTATGTCCAGGGTGTGAGATGGGCAAGCAGAAAAGGGCCAGTTTCAAAACTAGGCAAAACTTTAGCATCACTGAACCTCTTCACATGCTTCATATGGATCTCTTTGGTCAGTGAATGTTCAAACTAGAGCTGGAAAGAAGTACACTCTAGTTGTGGTCGATGAATTCACCAGATACTGTTGGGTGGTATTCCTCAGATCCAAAAGTGATGCACCTGATGAAATCATCTCTCTCATCAAAAGAATTAAACTCAAGTATACTCGAAAAGTCTGTCAGTTGCGAAGTGATAATGGTACTGAATTTCAAAATAAGGTACTTGAAACATTTTGCAATGACACTGGCATCTTTCAAAACTTCTCATCAGCACACTCTCCAGAGCAGAATGGAGTTGTGGAAAGAAAGAATCGCACACTGATAGAAGCAGCCAGAAGTATGCTATCTGAATCAGCTCTTCCCACCAGTTTTTGGGCTGAAGCAGTTGCAACTGCTTGTCACACCCAAAACCGGTCAGTCTACATCAAGAGACATAAGAAGACTACCTATGAAGTACTCAGGAATCGTAAACCAAATATTGGATATTTTCATGTATTTGGTTGTCCAGTTTATATTTTAAACGATTCCAGTCAGCTTGGAAAGTTTGATGCAAAAGCTGATGAAGGTGTATTTTTAGGCTATTCAGATATTCGAAAGGCCTTTAGAGTTTATAATTATAGACTCCAAAAGGTTCATGAGACAATTCATATCACATTCGACGATTCAACTGAAGCAATCAACAAGAGACCAAGCCTTGATATTTCTCCAGTCGTTCCAATAAATTTTGGTGAAACTGACCAAGTTCATCAGTCAGTTGTTTCACCAAAAGATGTTTCCAGTTACAACAAATTGGAACCAGTTAAGAAGAAGAGCACCACCAGTGACACTTCATTCTATCCCTCCATCAATTTCAATTTACCACAGGAATTGGTGATTGGATCTGATGTACGTGCCACTCCAATATCAACACCAGTTCAAACTCTAACTTCTCCAGTTCTTCAAGAAATGCCTTTGAATGAAGAATTTCATGATGCAAATCGTGACCTCATTGACTCTGATGAGGATGTAGAAGTAGTTTGGACTGATCCTCCTCCAGAAGCTGCTGCAACTGAAGAAGATCGCCAGGTGACTTGCACTGATATTGTAATTCACCAGCCTAGTCAATACACTAGATTGACTCGAGCACATCCAATTGAACAGATTGTGGGAGATCCAACTAGTGGGGTTCAGACTAGAAGAGCCACCAGTGAGCAATGCTTAAACGTCACCTTCTTACCACTAATTGAACCGAAGAAGATTGACGAGGCTATGGCAGACCCAAGCTGGGTGGAAGCTATGCAAGAAGAGCTAATCCAGTTTGAAAGGAATAATGTGTGGGAACTTGTTCCTTGTCTACCAGGGTTAAAGAAAGAACTCATTGGTACAAGATGGGTCTACCGAAACAAGATGGATGAAGATGGCCATGTTGTAAGAAACAAGGCCAGATTAGTTGCCCAGGGTTATTGTCAAGCAGAAGGCATTGACTTTGATGAAACTTTTGCTCCAGTTGCAAGACTTGAAGCCATCAGAATATTCTGGCTTATGCAGCCCATCTGCAGTTTAAAGTCTTCCAGATGGATGTCAAAAGTGCGTTCCTTAATGGAACATTGGAAGAAGTTGTGTATGTTAAGCAGACTCCATGCTTCATCAATGAGAAGCATCCTCACTGGGTATATAGACTGAACAAAGCTTTATATGGTCTTAGACAAGCCCCAAGAGCCTGGTATGATACTTTAACTAAACATCTTCTTAAAAATGGATTTCAAAGAGGTGCAATAGATAATACCTTATTTATCTTGAAAGAAAAAGGTAATATCTTATTGGTACAAATTTATGTTGATGACATTATATTTGGTTCAACTGATGATGCAATGTGTAAAAAGTTTTCTAAAATCATGTCATTTGAGTATGAAATGAGTTTAATGGGAGAATTAACATTTTTCTTAGGTTTTCAAATTAAGCAAACTGAAAATGGAATTTTCATAAACCAAGGAAAATATGTCAGAGATTTGTTAAGAAAATACAAATATGATTCTATCCCATCGAAAAACACACCTATTGCAGCACCATTAAATTTGGACTCTGACCCAACTGGCAAACCAGTGAACATCACTGAATATCGTGGAATGGTTGGTTCACTGATGTATTTAACTGCCAGTCGACTAGATATAATGTTTGCAACATGTCTATGTGCCAGGTTTCAGGCTAACCCTAAAGAATCACACTTACACGCTGTTAAGCGTATCTTTAGATACCTGAAAGGGTGTCCTAATCTTGGTCTTTGGTACCCAAAAGGCTCAGGGTTAGATCTAATGGGTTATTCAGATTCAGATCATGCAGGTTGTAAGATAGATAGAAAACGAACAACTGGTGGTTGTCATTTCCTTGGAGGAAAACTGGTGAGTTGGACCAGCAAGAAACAAACGTCAGTCTCTATGTCCACTACTGAGGCAGAGTACATTTCTGCGGCCAGTTGCTGTGCCCAGATTCTCTGGATCAAGAACCAGTTACTAGATTATGGTCAAAAGTATACAAGGACCCCAATATTTTGTGACAACACCAGTGCAATTGCTATATCTCACAACCCAGTGATGCACTCCAAGACAAAGCATATTGACATAAAGTATCATTTTATTCGTGATCATGTTATGAAAAGAGACATTGAATTACATTTCATCCCCACTGACAAACATCTCGCTGATGTTTTTACAAAACCTCTTGATGAGAAAACCTTTAAACATCTCATCAGCGAACTGGGAATGTTAAATCCTTAAAACTGGAGATTTTTGTTATGAACGCGTCAGTGACACTGATGAAGTTCTCCAGTTGAGGAGGTCCAGATAATCTTTGCTCGCCAGGCTATCGAACGCCTTTGTGATACTATCATGGCACTAATCGATTTCTGGATCATCATTTTAGGGGGAAAGACTCAAAATAATTTTCTGACTAAAATTCGTTTTGTTTGAAAATGGAAACTGGAGAACTCTCCAGTTGGAAACTGGCGCTGGACTAATGGTACTCGAGTGTTTTAAACCACTTGATATCGTCATCTGACGTGTTTAAAGTCATTTTGGTAAATGACAACTGTTTTTATTGGGAAAATAAAAATTAGTGGGCGCGTGGGTAAGTTAAGCCGTCGTAGCATTTAATGCTGACACAATGAATTATGTTTTTGATTCAAAATTCAAACTAATTTTGTAAAAATATCTACAAAATTGATTTTGTTAATAAAATATAATTTTTGGTATTTCATTGGGATCTTGAATTCCTTATAAATACCCTTATTTACTCCGATCACATTTACTTCCCTTTACATTCTTTTCATTTACTTCCCAATCATCTAAAATTGCTTCTTTTCTCTCTCTGCTTCATAAATCAAGAACCCTAATTCCAAAGTTTCAATTTCATTTTCAAATGGCACCTAAATCATCCCGTTCAAGAGATGTAAATCTCCTTTCTGTCCCATATGGTCCCCTACCAGGTGTCAAACAGGCATCTGGTGCTCCTGGTAATACTACGCTCATCAAATTAAATCCGAATAATCCGATGGCGAGTTTACAAGGAACCCAAGGGTCCAATACCTTTATTGGGAGAATCCAAAGATTTTTGAGGGATTCTCCAATTGGACCCTCATTCTCCTTAAACCCACGCAAGATGTTTCACGACTACTTGTGTGAGTTTTGGTACACCGCTTCTCTTTCTTCCGACTGCTCCTCCATCAATTTCACATTAAAAGGTGGAACAGTCCGGTGTACCTTATCAGCAGATGTATTGAGGGATGCTCTATACCTCAATTACTGGAGACAAGGAGAGTCTCCTGTTGTCATCTCCCCTAACATCAATTTTCGCCAGGTCCTCCTTGATATGGGACACAAGGAGTGCCTCAAAAAAGGGGTTTTGAAAACAAAGGGTGCGATGACCATGAAGGGCCTTACACCTTCATGGAGGTATTTTTTCATCCACCTTGTGGAAAGTATGGGTGGGAGTTCTGGTGGACTTGACAAGATTAACTCCGCACAGGCAGAGATGGCATACTGCTTGTGGAATGGATTGAGAGTGGATTTTGCTGATATCCTTTACAGAAGCCTGGTTCAAAAACTGAAGGGCACCAGGGGACTATGTATCCCCTTCTCCAGGTTTCTCTCTCTCTATTTTCTACAAATTCTGGGCAGTGAAGCTTATTTTAGCACAGATTCACTATACACTGTCCCAGATTTGTTGAGGAATCTTGACTCTCTAGTATCTGAAGCTGGAGAGGTCGAGATTCCAGATAGAATGCGGCTGGCATTCGCAAAAACCGATGCACCAGTCCAAGGTGAGTCGGAAAGACAACTAGGCGGGCCTCAAAATAATGAGGGACCCACCAGTTCGTCTGCTGGAATTGTGACCATTGCCGAACCCGGGCAACAGTCTAACCCCTCCAGCTCCAGCGTGTCTGTCCCCACAACAATTTACCCTGGAGACCTCCCAACAGGTCTTTCAGGAGTTCCAAAGGCAACAAGAACACGTCGCATTAGGACTTTGTCAGCACTTGCCACTGACAGTAGAAACCTGACCAGCCCTCCAGTTTCCTCCCAACAGGAACCTAGAGAAAGTCAAACGGGACAACCGCAAGCAGCCACCCTCGCAATTTCTGTAGGAGAGGGTGGTGAAGATGAAACTGGGCTACCCCAACCCAGATTAGAGTTTGAGTCAGCACAAAGTGTCCACGGCCTATCTTCTGACACTTCTATTGCACGAACTGATGAAGTCTCTGGCCAGTCACTACTGGAGACTGAGGTTCCAAACTCTGCGGCCGATGATGTTATGATTGTGGATAGAGCAATTATAACTGAGGCAACCCCAGTGACCTCTATCCCTGGTGAAGATACCTCGGTATCTGATCCTCCAACAGATGCAACCTTCCAGGAAACTGGAGAAGGTCATCTGGAGACTGACCCATCCGGTCAGCCCTCAGTTACATTCATGGATCTGGACATGGATGTTAATGACGAGGAAATCCTTATTGAGTCTTCGGATTCAGAAGGTACTGCATCAGACTTGGAGATTTTTGACTTCTATACAAGATCAAAACCCTTCATCTCAAGTCTCGCCTCCAGATGCTTCAATTTCAATTTCACCACCACAAGAAAATGAGCTTACTGAAATTCCTTTTCCCACTTATAGCTATGTATCTGGAAACAAACGCATGGCACCATCACCATCTGGGCAGATCTCACTTCTTCGAGAAATGCCACCCCCACCGCCGCCGTTGTTCACACCTGAGCATTCTCAGCATGAACAACACATTGTTACTTCAGTTCCTTCTTCTTCTACCACTCCTATTATTACTTCTTCGACTGCTGCGACGTCAACTGGGGAGGCTTCTCTCAATTTGCCTCCTCCAGTTACTCCAGTGGTAACTGCTGCTGGTCCAGTGACACCTTCCTCCTCCGTCACTGGACAGTCAAGTTGTGTCTGTTCAAGCTGATATCCAAAACCTTCTTACCAGGGTGGAGGATATTCAAAAGACACTTGACAAAAACACCAAGTCCTTCTCCAGATACCACAAGGATCATCTGACCAATATTAAAGTGGTTGATCTGGGGATTAACAAGTTTTCAAATAATGAAGACTTGGTGTTAAAGAAGCTGAATGAGTTGGTCACTGGCTGCAACAATCTGGCAACATCTTTAAAAGAAGCCTTTGACCTTACTCAGTCCAATGTCACAACCTCAATCTCCAATTTGCTGGGTAACACTGTTAGAAGATCTGAAGTGGATTTAAAGGAGATTGAAAAACAGGTGAAAGAGTTAGTTGAAAAGCCTGGGTTGAATGTGACTGAGCTTGGGCAACAGTTAATGGTTTCAGTTGGTCAGAAGATCGATGATACGCTGGGTGCAAGGGAAACACAATTGATAGAAAGGGTGATGTCTGAGATCACCAAGCTGGCCACTCCTCAGGTTGATCTGGCCCCACTCACTAATGAGATCAACCAGTTGAAAGGCAGCATTGATACTTTGAGCACCCAGGTATCCAATCATACTCAATCTATTGATAAGCTGACCACTGAATTGGAAAATCTAAAGAAAAAGGATGAAGAGGTTAAGGAACAGGTGGTTTCGGGTCTTAGTGAAGATTCTAAAATTTTGGATGAACTAAAAACTGGTCAGCAACAGGTTACAGCAAATGTTCTGACCAGTCAAAGGAGACCAACCATCTGTGGAGGTCTTTCAGGATGATGTGTGGCATTTTCAAAGAATGCAAGGACATGCAAACATGGCAGCCTCTCGACCGGTTGCCATCTCACCCTTCTGAATGGGAAGCTATAAGGGCAGGTCTAGATGCTGCCAAGGGGGAAAGAAGTGCAGTCCTTGCACCAGTTGCACCTGGAAGTACTCCAACTGAAAGACAATCTGGTGGAGAAACAATTGTGGCTGCCAGTACTGAAACTGGTGAGCAAAGGGTTGAAGAGAATGTGGATGTGATGGATAGGGGGAATGTGGATAAAGGTAAAGGTTTAGCATCTGATGTAGCCCAGCCGACCACTGATGTACCAATGTTGGAAACTGGCAATGCTGATGTACTTCCTCCAGTTTCTGAAAGTGATAGCAAACATCTGGCAAGGCTTGGTGATCAAATTAAAGAAAGAAAGAAAATGAAACAAGCAAACCAAGCTGAAGCCAAACAACATCTGGCCAAGATAAAATTGCTTGATATTAGTGATGCTCACTTGTTGGGAATCACTAAGGAGGAGTATGCTAGAGTGAAAGATGATGCCAGGATAGTGGGTATGTTAAAAGAAATGCTTGACATTGAACTGGACAGGCACTATCCTGATGATGAAGCTGAGCATAATGCCAGAAATTTAAATATATCAGTGGAGAAGGCAAAGGAGAACAGGGCCAGTGGGATTCAGAAAAGAATTGAAAATGTAAGAAAGGTTGTGAAAAGGGTCTTGAATCCACCAAGAAGGAACCCTCAACCAAGAAAACCACTGCATAGAGATGCTGATCTTAGAACTTTCGTTGAACCAACTGGCGATATATCAAATGATGACATCAAGAATGCTGTGCTGGCTGCTGGAGCTGGGAGTATTAAAATATCAAATGAATCTGAAGCAAGAGAGTATTATTCCCAGATCATGGCAACCAGAAGACACAGTGGGGCAATCAATGGTGTTCATGTAACAATTAAGCCATGCACCAAGTACTTTCATGTTGAAGTCAGTTATGCTAGAGGGCCACTAGTTAGAACTGACAATCCTGGTGCAATGCAATATGGGTTCTCGGAATGGGTGAAATGGTGAACTTTTTGGAAGCAAAGGCACAAAAGAATAGGTTTGAGAAAGCTTGGGTCAACTTCTTGAAGGGCAAGATTCAACACAAAGAGAATCTGGAGCTAAAGTTGAATATTGATCCTGAAGACTCTCAGCCTATCTCTTCAGTGACAAAGAAAAGAAAAATTGGTGAAGGGCCATCTTAAATTTTTCTTTTCAGTTTATCTGCTTGTATTTTTGTTTACATTCTGTAACTTGTGTAAATTTCATTTCCTTGTATAAATGAAGTTACCAGTTTGTAACCACAAGATAGATAATAGATTAGATCTAACAAACTCAAAAGATAAACCCAAGGCATTTATTGATCTATAAAAATGCCTTGGAAAACTTAGATAGATTTAATCGAACAAGTCTCTCCAGTTCACACTTGTACAGATACAAGAACTGAAAAAGACTTGGCAATATTTCAGGACAAATAGGGGGAATTTGTTAGGACCAGTTTCAGTAAAACTGGCCAGTCTCCAGTTGCACCTGGAGACCAAGAAGATTTGTCCAGAAATATATTGAAGTCCAGTTGCATCGTACAGTTAACGCAACTGAAGACTTCCTCCAGTTGAGAACTGACCAGTTGAAGAATCATTCCAGTTGAAGTCGAAGACGACAAGTGGAAGATAGAGAATGACAATGGCAGCGAAGCCCAGTTGACATTCTAGTCAGTTACAAACTGGAGACCATCAGTGGAAAGCTCTTACAAAGCTTTACACTGATTACGAGGAATTGAATTTTATGCTTTATGTGCTATTACACGGATAATAAGATTTATCTATGTATAAAGTACAAAAAGGTACATAAAGCTGGTTGAGTAAAGTTGCTTTATACTGCAACTTTACACAGTATTTTAAGGAATTAAATGCTATTCCTTAAATGTTCTCAACCATATTTGTACGGACAAAGTTAACATCCCAATGTTAACTTTGCCTATAAATACAAGTCATTGCACAACAAGAATAACACTTCATACACTTTGCATACCTGCAATATTCTTGGTGAACTTGTGCAATCTTCTCTCAATCGTAAAAAGGAACATTTCACAACTTTAAGTGTTTCGATTGTTTTGAGAAATTCTAAGTGTAGATCAATTGTAGTTCATAGGTTGTTAGGATATTTACATACTTTGTATTATCTTGGTCCCGCAACAACCTTGTAATTTATTTAAAGTTAATAAATAAATTACACTTGAAAATTACATATTGTCTCACCAATTTACTTTACAAGTATTTATATTATTGCATTGTTCTTTACTTATTGTCACTTAAATAAGTAATCTATCTAGAACTTGGTATATACTCTCTGTAACTGGTCATCTCCAGTTCAGTGCTTATATTGCAAAGTAACTCCACCATCGACATTGAGGTGTCTTCAGGTAGTACCATCTATTGAGTTGGGACTTACACTTTATAACTTTAGTGATATCTTACTTAGCTAATTCGTTAGCTAACACTTGTTTCTTGAAATGTGTGGTTCCCTCAGGTATAGCTTGATGGATAGATGAGGCATGAAGGGCGAGGAGTGGGTAGATAGCATGCTGATGGCTTTAGCTACCCTTAGATGCTACACCTCATTGGACCTTATTTACATTTTGTTATGTTGCTGAATTTATGAAGTACTTTGTAGACGGTTGTTTTGTGTTGGGCAACCGTTGGGTTTTCATTTAGACATTTTAATGGTATGGCATGTAACACCAATAAATGCAGGAACCGAACTGTTTTTATCGGTTTTGAACTTTTAAAGTTTCCTTCCGCATCTTTTAACACCGTTAGGTGGAAATTTTTGAAAACCCATGTTTTTAAATGTCGGGTGTTACAGCAAAAGCTAAGAAAATTCTGATAGCTTCTAGTCTAGCAACTGGTGCAAAAGTTTCATCAAAGTCTACTCCTTCTTCTTGTGAGTAACCCTTTGCAACAGTCTTGCCTTGTTTCAAATCACATGACCATCTTCATCCATCTTGTTTCTGAAGACCCATCTTGTCCCAATTGGTTCTTTCTTTAGATTACTGGGACAAGGAACAAGTTCCCAAACATCGTTCCTTTTAAATTGATTGAGCTCATCTTGCATGGCTTCAATCCAGCTAGGGTCATTCATAGCCTCGTCAATCTTCTTTGGTTCTATTAGTGATAAGAAGCTGACATTTAAGCATTGATCGCTTGTGGCTCTTCTGGTCTGAACCCCACTAGTGGAATTTCCAATGATTTGCTCGATTGGATGTGCTCTTGTCCACTTAGTGTATTGACCAGGATGAACTATGATATCAGTGCAAGAACTCCTCTGAATTACTTCAGGAGGTGCTTCAGAAAAGACTACCTCAGTCTCATCATCTTCCTCCTGCAGATCATGATTTGCATCATGAAACTGTTCAGAATGGGGTAATTCAGTGGAACCTGATATCTGAGGTGAAGCAGCATGTATATCTGATCCAATAGTCAGTTCAGAAGGTAGTTTAAAACTGACTGGAGGATAGAATGGAATGTTTCTTGACTTGATTATTCTTGGTTCTGAACTGAGATGTTCAGAAGCAGGTTCAGGTGACTGATCAGATTCAACAATAGGATCAGAATCACCAAAACTTATTGGACTTTCTGAGGGTGGTACAGGAATAGAATTCTTAAAGATTGCAGAATTAGATTCATCAAAGGTAACATGAATTGACTCATCAACCTTTTCAAGTCTTTTGTTAAAGACTCTAAAGGCCTTGCGATTTGATGAATATCCTAGGAAGTACCCTTCATCAGCTTTTGCATCAAATTTTCCAAGCTGACTGGAATCATTCAGAATATATACTGGACATCCAAATACATGGAAGTATCCAATATTAGGCTTTCTATTTCTGAGTACTTCATAGGCTGTCTTCTTATGTCTTTTGACATAGACAGATCTGTTCTGAGTGTAGCAAGCAGTTGCAACAGCTTCAGCCCAGAAATTCTTGGGAAGACCAGATTCATTTAGCATACTTCTAGCAGCTTCAATCAGCGTATGATTCTTTCTTTCTACAACACCATTCTGCTCTGGTGTGTGGGCTGAGGAGAAGTTCTGAGATATGCCAGTTTCAGTGCAGAAGGACTCCAGAGTGGCATTTCTGAATTCAGTGCTATTGTCACTTCTGAGCTGACAAACTTTTCGCTTATGCTTGAGTTCAATTTGTTTGATGAGAGCAATGATTTCAGTAGCAGCTTCACTCTTGGATCTGAGGAAAATTACCCAGCAATATCTTGAATATTCGTCAACAACAACAAGGGTAAATTTCTTTCCCGCTCTAGTCTGAACATTCACAGGTCCAAAGAGGTCCATGTGAAGCATGTGAAGAGGTTCAGTTATACTAAAACTTTGCTTTGTTTTGAATGAAGCTCTTTTCTGCTTGCCCATTTCACAACCTGGACATGGCTTGTCTTTATTGAAAGACATTGAGGGTATCCCATCAACAAGTTGTTTTCTAGACAACTTATTAATATTCTTGAAGTTCAGATGGGATAATCTCTTGTGCCACAACCAGTTTGTGTCTTCATCTGCCTTTGTGTAGAAACATTGTTCAGTGGGTGAACTATTCATATCAATGATATAAATGTTTCCTTTTCTTGGTGCAATCAATACTACCTTTCCATCTCTGTTGAATATGGTGCCTTGTGAAATATCAAATAATACCTTGAATCCATCATCACACAGTTGACTGACACTGATCAGGTTATATTTCAAACCATTCACATATGCAACACGTGTGAATTTGACTTGTCCATTATTCACAATACCATATCCCTCAGTTTTGTTGGAATTCGTCTGCCCAAGACACATATTAAATTGACGTGGCTAGTACGTGATGATCCAAGTCGGGTCATACCCAATAACAGGCTAGACAAACACTTATGATATTTATTTATATGATATGATCTTTAAATAAATATCAATACTTGAAACATTTAGAAAGTGGTTTTCTAAATACTTGCACTTGAGCTATGTAAATAAATTATATGGATGATTTATTTTGAGAGAAATGTGAATATGTTTATTTGGCAAATAAACATTTATATGTGTTGTGTATAATATATAACATGTTACATAAGGTATGTAACAAGTTACAAGACTTTTATATAAAATGTTTTATATAAAATACAAGTTTATAAAATTGGTGGAATTTGTCCATGTGATGGACCTAGGGGCCGGCCCCCTCCTCCCCATGTGCATATGATGTGTTGTTCAACATAAGACACTTGGAGTCTTGCATGTTGAATAAGAGAGAACACACTCAACACAAGACACACATAGAGTGTATCACCACACTTACATGTTTTGTAAGACAATTTTCTCTCAAGACTAAAAAGCTTTTCCTCTTCCTTTTCCTCTATTTGAATTCGGCCAAAGGGAGCAAAAGGGAAGGCAATTTCAAGTTTAAATCCTAGCATATTTGGGTGTTTGTTGGAAGCTTGGGGTATACTAGCTTGAGGTTCTTCTAGGTTGAAGACTTGCCACTTCAAGATCATCATCTCCTTCATTCCACCTTCTCATAAGCTTGGAAGAAGGTAGTCTTCTAAAACACCCTATGGTTGTTGTTTTGTATGTATGCTATTCATATACATGGATCCTTATTGTTTGGGTTTTATTTTATAAGTTAAACTTTGAATTTAACTATACCAACATATTGAAATGGTTCAATTTTCCGCTGCGTTTTAATATTATAAGGATAATATTACTTTGATAAAAACCCAAAAAATCCCAACAATGGCATCTAGAGCCGGTTATATGGATACATACATCAAAAGTTGATATTTTGTTTGGACAAAATCCAATGTTTTGGCCATTTTGGCAATGGCCGAAACTAATACACAAAAAGGAGGTTCCTTTTTCTTGTGTATTTTAGTGTCACAACTTAGCCAAGAGACCTTGTGAATGTTTGTGATGTGTGGATGTGTTTGTATTTATTTAATTATTCAATGGTTGTAATAGTTAAATAGGATTTTCTTCATTCATTTGGTTATGTAATCTATTTATTTCATTTGGTATGTAATAAGTAGATTAGTTGCATTTTTTTCTTGTAAATGTAATCTCCAAGAAGAAGCATCAAAAGGTTTGGGGCTGAAGTTGGAGGCCAAATGAAGAAACCAGTGAGTTCCCACTGCGGCGCAGTGGGAGTATGTCAAACCCACTGCGGCGCAGTGGGGTTATGCAGCCGAGGACAGTGACTTCCCACTGCGGCGCAGTGGGAGTATGTCAAACCCACTGCGGCGCAGTGGGGGATAATGCAGCCGAAGACCAGTGACTTCCCACTGCGGCGCAGTGGGAGTGTATTAGACCCACTGCGGCGCAGTGGGTTATCAAAATGAAGAAAATTGTACAAAACACATCACAAAAGGTTACTTGAAGCATTTGGATGCAAGATCAAGTGGGAGCTCAACTAACACAATATTTTGTGTTACTTTGTCCCTTAGGTTGAGACCTTTTGACCCACTTGTTTCGGCTAACAAGTGTGGTCAAAATAGTTGGCTAATGTTGTGCACTTATTATTATGTTTGTCATGTTTGTTTGGTTGTTTATTATTTTGTCATGTGGATGCTTAAAAACCAACAAACTAAAAGACACACATAAAGATTAAAATTGGTTTTAATATTGACATTAACTTGGTAAAATAAAATGGGTTTTATTAAAAGTTAATGGTCACAATTATAAAAATGGATTTTATAAAAGAACCTTGAAATTTGGATTTCAAAATTCATTATGGTACATAGTTTTTAACTAGAATATAAAAACTCAAACGACCCTTTAAAAACAAGTTAAACGCCATCCTTTTATACAACACTTAATTATTTGGGAACTCTTTGTAGGATAAAGGTCACCTAACTACTTTGAGGGAACTTATAAGTTAAGGTAAATTTATTGTACTTATGGGATAAAGGTCACCTAACCACTAGTATAAGATAAATTTACATGTGTGTATAAGTAGGACAACTTGATTTGGAAGCCGTGTGATTAGGGTCACCGAAGCATGGTAACCAAAGGCGTTGATGGGATTAAACATGCCAACTTAATATAAGATATTAAACCGGTCCCATACCACTAGAAATTGCAAAGTGTTGCAATTGTCAAACGTTGACTACCTTGTTAATTTAGATCATGGGATAAAGGTCACCTAACCATCATTTAAATGTAACGTTGGATTCTAGGTTTTAATTATTAATTGTCCATGGGACATAAAAGGGTATTAACAATTAAAATTTATATTTGATATCGAAAATACTAATAAAGAACTTTGTTAATCTTGTAGATGGCCGCTAACAATGCAATAAACCCCAACCCAAACGTCCATAACTTTTCACTAAGATCCATCCTTGAAAAGGATCGTCTTAACCAAAATAACTTTGTGGATTGGTTTCGTAACTTGAGAATTGTTTTCAGGCACGAAAAGAAATCCTATATTTTAGACGATCCTATTCCTGATGAGCCCGAAGAAACTGATGTTGAAGCCTATAATGATTGGGCTAAATATGTCGAGGACTCCGTGCAAGTTAGTTGCATAATGCTAGCGAGTATGACTCCCGAACTCCAAAAGGAGTTCGAGCACCATGGGGCATACGACATGATTACCCAACTCAAGGAAATGTTCCAACAAAAGGCAAGGGTTGAACGCTTCGAAACGGTTCGAGCGCTTCATGCATGTCGCATGGATGATTCACAACCCGTCTCAACATATGTTCTTAAAATGAAAAGCTACATTGATCGCCTCGAAAGGCTTAATTGTCCCGTCTCAAATGAGTTAGCTACGGATATGATCCTTAACTCATTATCTAAGAGATTTGAAACTTTCGTGTTAAATTATAACATGAACGGATGGGACAAGACCGTTTCCGAGCTCCATGGGATGCTCAAAACGGCCGAGGCTAGTATGGGAGGAAAAGTTCAACCGTTCTCATGATCAATGAAGGCGGAAAGAAAAGGGCTTACTCCGGACCCAAGGCAAATGTTGCTAAGGGAAAGGGTAACTACAAAAGGAATTTTAAAGGCAAAGGAAAGGGAAAAATGGATACCCAAAAGGCGAAGAAGCAAAAGGTTGCTGTCAATGACCCATGCTTTGAGTGTGGGGAGGTAGGACATTGGAAACGTAATTGTCCAACCTATCTCAAAGAGTTAAAAGCTAAGAGGGATGCAGGGCAAACCTCAGGTACAATATTTATGATATATATTGAGCTTAATACTGTTTTTTCTTACATATGGGTATTGGATACCGGATGTGGAACTCATATTTGTAATATGTTACAGGGGTTCATAAGAAAGAAGCACATCAAGAAGGGAGACATTAGTCTCTTTATGGGCAATGGTGCATTGGTGCATGTTGAAGCCCAAGGAGACTATCTTATGAAACTTCCAAATGGTTTGGAAATTGTATTGAACAATGTATTGTATGCACCTAGTTTGACTAGGAGTATTATTTCTGTTTCCCGTTTAAGACATGTTGGATATGATTTTAATTTTGTTAACAATGATATCCATGTTTCTTTGAATGATGTATTTTATTTTAAAGCTATGCCTTTAAATGGTATTTATGAATTAGTTCATAAAAACCAAACATATGATAACTCAATGTACCAAGCTACCACCAAGAAACTTAAATTAGATTTAAGTGAAACCTATATTTGGCATTGTCGTCTTGGCCATATAAATAAGAATCGCATACTAACACTTCAAAAGAATGGTCTTTTGAAAACGAAATCAAATGATTCATTTAATGTATGTGAATCTTGTTTACAAGGCAAGATGACTAAAGCACCTTTCAAAGGCACTAATGAAAGGGCAAAAGATCTATTAGGTATCATACATTCGGATGTATGTGGTCCTTTTAAGCCAATGACTAGGAATGGTGAAAGATACTTCATTACATTTACCGATGACTATAGTCGTTACGGTTATGTATACTTATTAAAACATAAGAGTGAAGCTTTTGAAATGTTCAAAATTTTCAAGAATGAAGTAGAAAACCAACTCAGTAAGACAATAAAAATTCTTCGTTCTGATAGAGGAGGTGAATACCTAAGTGATGCTTTTCAAGATCATCTTAGAAGTTGTGGGATTATCTCACAACTAACTCCACCTGGAACACCACAACATAATGGTGTGTCTGAAAGGAGGAATCGAACTCTATTAGATATGGTTCGTTCCATGATGAGTAAAAGCTCACTACCTCTATCATTTTGGGGATATGCCATAATCTCTGCTGCCCGAATTTTAAATATGGCTCCCACCAAGAAAGTGGAGAAAACACCTTTTGAAATATGGCATGGAAGAGTTCCATCTTTATCATATTTAAAGGTATGGGGTTGTGAGGCTTATGTAAGACATGATGCCTCAAACAAATTAGAGCCCCGATCCACTAAGTGTATCTTTGTAGGATATCCCAAAGATGATTTGGGATATTATTTCTACAATCCTAATGAGCAAAATGTATTTATTGCTCGAAAGGCTGAGTTCTTGGAAACTAAATTCCTTATGGAAGGAACTAGTTCCAGAACAGTGGAACTTGAAGAAGATCAAGAACCACTGACAGATACACACTTGGGTGACACTAGCATTCAACAAAAGGATGTTGAAGATGATCAAAGGGTTGATCAAGACACACAAAACGTTCGCAGATCTGGTAGAGCTACTTATCCACCTGAGAGATATGGATTTCTCGTGGATGAATGCTGCATGGTAGTTTCTGATGAACCTACCACCTACCATGATGCTATGTCCAAATCAGATTCGGACAAATGGCTAGAGGCCATGAACGCTGAGATGCAATCCATGTATGACAACCAAGTTGGGAATTGGTTGTTGAACCTCCTAATTCCAAAGTAGTTGGAAGTAAGTGGGTGTTCAAATTGAAACACGATATGCATGGAAACTTGAGTACTTATAAAGCTAGACTTGTAGCAAAAGGTTTCACTCAAACTCGAGGGGTCGACTATGATGAAACTTTTCGCCTGTGGCAATGCTAAAGTCTATTAGGATATTATTTGCCATAGCCGCACATTATGACTATGAGATATGGCAAATGGATGTCAAAACCGCTTTTCTAAATGGATATCTTGAGGAAGATGTCTATATGGATCAGCCTGAAGGTTTTGTCGATCCTAAGCATCCTAATAAAGTATGCAAGTTAAAGAAATCAATCTATGGATTGAAACAAGCATCAAGAAGCTGGAATCGTCGTTTTGATGAAGAAGTCAAGAAATTTGGCTTCATCAAAAACGCTGATGAAGCTTGTGTGTATAAGAAGGCTAGTGGGAGCATCATTACTTTTCTAGTATTATATGTCGATGACATTCTACTATTTGGAAATGACATTCCAACCTTGGAAGGTGTAAAAGCCTGGCTTGGAAGTTGCTTTTCCATTAAGGATCTTGGTGAAGCCGCCTATATTTTGGGAATAAGGATCTATAGGGATAGATCAAGGCGCTTAATAGGTTTGAATCAAAGTGCATACATAGACAAGATCTTGAAAAGGTTCAAGATGGAAAACTCCAAAAAGGGTTTGGTGCCTATTCAAAGAGGAACTATATTGAGTACTTCTCAATCTCCCAGCTCAAAAGTTGAGCAAGAGAGAATGAGTGGAATCCCATATGCATCTGCTATAGGATCCATCATGTATGCTATGATATGCACGAGACCGGACGTGTCATGCGCTTTAAGCATGACAAGTAGATACCAGCAAAATCCAGAGATAGTCATTGGATGGCTGTCAAATATATATTGAAATATCTAGAAACACTAAAGATATGTTCTTAATATATGGATCTGGTGAGGAGGAACTCGTTGTAAAGGGTTACACGGATGCGAGTTTCCAAACTGATCGAGATGATTCTCGATCACAATCGGGGTATATCTTCATTCTAAATGGAGGAGCTGTTTCTTGGAAAAGCTCAAAGCAAGATGTGGTTGCATTGTCCACTACAGAATCGGAATACATCGCCGCTTCTTTAGCAGCACAAGAAGCTGCATGGTTGAAGAAATTCATTGCCGATCTAGGGGTTGTTCCTTCCATTCAAGAACCCCTAGAAATTCTTTGTGATAACGAGGGTGCGATTGCTCAATCAAGGAACCTCGTGCACATCAAAAGACTAGGCACATTGAGCGGAGATTCAACTACATAAGGGATGAAGTTGAAAAGGGAAAGATATGTATTCACAAAGTTCACACCGATCAAAATGTTGCGGACCCACTCACGAAGCTCCTTGAAAGGCCTAAGCATGAGAGTCATACTTGTGCCATGGGACTTTGATATTCTAGTGATTGGATTTGATCTATTTTATGTATTTGGATATCGGAACACTTGTATTTATTAACACTATTTATATGAATATTGGTATTATGCATTTAAATTGTGTTATGTTCCATCTTTGCATGTTTAAATCCATGAATAAGTTAATTATTCTAAATGTCCGTAGTCGATCATATTTGTGGGAACAAATATGAATGTAAGATTATTATGAACTTGGATTGGTAGATATTCAAAAGGTTTTGAATATAGAGCAAAGTGTTGCTACCAAGGTTCATAGATATTTGTGGGATACAAATATTGGACTGACCTGCAATCAAGCATTACTACATGGAATCTCTGTGATTGATCATAAGTAATCTTGAGTTAAAAGGCGAATATCATTGTATCCTCAGACCTGAGATACATATTGGGTCTTGATATTCACTGAATATTATACTTTGACTTAACTCTTCGCTGTTCTGAAACATGGCAGTACATAAGACTAAGCTCAGGTATGATATAAGGTGATTGTGAAGGACGTATGTAGTCGAGATGGAATTTGTCCCTCTTATTCATTGAGAGTAAGATGTCTAAGGCCTGCTACAAAGTTAAATCAATAGAGAATGATCACTCTGTGTCTCTAGGATTTAACATGACATCTGTGACAAAAGGATAAATGATCGATTCACCTAAATCATTTCAAGTAAGGGACTTGAAGAGGATGATGTTATTGAATGGCACTTCATCATACGTATTAGGGGTAGCAAACCGTTGTTAGGCGGTATTTGCTGCTTGCGTCAATCTTCTATGAATCTTGTGCAAGTGGGAGATTGTTGGAATTCGTCTGCCCAAGACACATATTAAATTGACGTGGCTAGTACGTGATGATCCAAGTCGGGTCATACCCAATAACAGGCTAGACAAACACTTATGATATTTATTTATATGATATGATCTTTAAATAAATATCAATACTTGAAACATTTAGAAAGTGGTTTTCTAAATACTTGCACTTGAGCTATGTAAATAAATTATATGGATGATTTATTTTGAGAGAAATGTGAATATGTTTATTTGGTAAAATAAACATTTATATGTGTTGTGTATAATATATAACATGTTACATAAGGTATGTAACAAGTTACAAGACTTTTATATAAAATGTTTTATATAAAATACAAGTTTATAAAATTGGTGGAATTTGTCCATGTGATGGACCTAGGGGCCGGCCCCCTCCTCCCCATGTGCATATGATGTGTTGTTCAACATAAGACACTTGGAGTCTTGCATGTTGAATAAGAGAGAACACACTCAACACAAGACACACATAGAGTGTATCACCACACTTACATGTTTTGTAAGACAATTTTCTCTCAAGACTAAAAAGCTTTTCCTCTTCCTTTTCCTCTATTTGAATTCGGCCAAAGGGAGCAAAAGGGAAGGCAATTTCAAGTTTAAATCCTAGCATATTTGGGTGTTTGTTGGAAGCTTGGGGTATACTAGCTTGAGGTTCTTCTAGGTTGAAGACTTGCCACTTCAAGATCATCATCTCCTTCATTCCACCTTCTCATAAGCTTGGAAGAAGGTAGTCTTCTAAAACACCCTATGGTTGTTGTTTTGTATGTATGCTATTCATATACATGGATCCTTATTGTTTGGGTTTTATTTTATAAGTTAAACTTTGAATTTAACTATACCAACATATTGAAATGGTTCAATTTTCCGCTGCGTTTTAATATTATAAGGATAATATTACTTTGATAAAAACCCAAAAAATCCCAACAATGGCATCTAGAGCCGGTTATATGGATACATACATCAAAAGTTGATATTTTGTTTGGACAAAATCCAATGTTTTGGCCATTTTGGCAATGGCCGAAACTAATACACAAAAAGGAGGTTCCTTTTTCTTGTGTATTTTAGTGTCACAACTTAGCCAAGAGACCTTGTGAATGTTTGTGATGTGTGGATGTGTTTGTATTTATTTAATTATTCAATGGTTGTAATAGTTAAATAGGATTTTCTTCATTCATTTGGTTATGTAATCTATTTATTTCATTTGGTATGTAATAAGTAGATTAGTTGCATTTTTTCTTGTAAATGTAATCTCCAAGAAGAAGCATCAAAAGGTTTGGGGCTGAAGTTGGAGGCCAAATGAAGAAACCAGTGAGTTCCCACTGCGGCGCAGTGGGAGTATGTCAAACCCACTGCGGCGCAGTGGGGTTATGCAGCCGAGGACAGTGACTTCCCACTGCGGCGCAGTGGGAGTATGTCAAACCCACTGCGGCGCAGTGGGGGATAATGCAGCCGAAGACCAGTGACTTCCCACTGCGGCGCAGTGGGAGTGTATTAGACCCACTGCGGCGCAGTGGGTTATCAAAATGAAGAAAATTGTACAAAACACATCACAAAAGGTTACTTGAAGCATTTGGATGCAAGATCAAGTGGGAGCTCAACTAACACAATATTTTGTGTTACTTTGTCCCTTAGGTTGAGACCTTTTGACCACTTGTTTCGGCTAACAAGTGTGGTCAAAATAGTTGGCTAATGTTGTGCACTTATTATTATGTTTGTCATGTTTGTTTGGTTGTTTATTATTTTGTCATGTGGATGCTTAAAAACCAACAAACTAAAAGACACACATAAAGATTAAAATTGGTTTTAATATTGACATTAACTTGGTAAAATAAAATGGGTTTTATTAAAAGTTAATGGTCACAATTATAAAAATGGATTTTATAAAAGAACCTTGAAATTTGGATTTCAAAATTCATTATGGTACATAGTTTTTAACTAGAATATAAAAACTCAAACGACCCTTTAAAAAACAAGTTAAACGCCATCCTTTTATACAACACTTAATTATTTGGGAACTCTTTGTAGGATAAAGGTCACCTAACTACTTTGAGGGAACTTATAAGTTAAGGTAAATTTATTGTACTTATGGGATAAAGGTCACCTAACCACTAGTATAAGATAAATTTACATGTGTGTATAAGTAGGACAACTTGATTTGGAAGCCATGTGATTAGGTCACCGAAGCATGGTAACCAAAGGCGTTGATGGGATTAAACATGCCAACTTAATATAAGATATTAAACCGGTCCCATACCACTAGAAATTGCAAAGTGTTACAATTGTCAAACGTTGACTACCTTGTTAATTTAGATCATGGGATAAAGGTCACCTAACCATCATTTAAATGTAACGTTGGATTCTAGGTTTTAATTATTAATTGTCCATGGGACATAAAAGGTATTAACAATTAAAATTTATATTTGATATCGAAAATACTAATAAAGAACTTTGTTAATCTTGTAGATGGCCGATAACAATGCAATAAACCCCAACCCAAACGTCCATAACTTTTCACTAAGATCCATCCTTGAAAAGGATCGTCTTAACCAAAATAACTTTGTGGATTGGTTTCGTAACTTGAGAATTGTTCTCAGGCACGAAAAGAAATCCTATATTTTAGACGATCCTATTCCTGATGAGCCCGAAGAAACTGATGTTGAAGCCTATAATGATTGGGCTAAATATGTCGAGGACTCCGTGCAAGTTAGTTGCATAATGCTAGCGAGTATGACTCCCGAACTCCAAAAGGAGTTCGAGCACCATGGGGCATACGACATGATTACCCAACTCAAGGAAATGTTCCAACAAAAGGCAAGGGTGAACGCTTCGAAACGGTTCGAGCGCTTCATGCATGTCGCATGGATGATTCACAACCCGTCTCAACATATGCTCTTAAAATGAAAAGCTACATTGATCGCCTCGAAAGGCTTAATTGTCCCGTCTCAAATGAGTTAGCTACGGATATGATCCTTAACTCATTATCTAAGAGATTTGAAACTTTCGTGTTAAATTATAACATGAACGGATGGGACAAGACCGTTTCCGAGCTCCATGGGATGCTCAAAACGGCCGAGGCTAGTATGGGAGGAAAAGTTCAACCCGTTCTCATGATCAATGAAGGCGGAAAGAAAAGGGCTTACTCCGGACCCAAGGCAAATGTTGCTAAGGGAAAGGGTAACAACAAAGGGAATTTTAAAGGCAAAGGAAAGGGAAAAATGGATACCCAAAAGGCGAAGAAGCAAAAGGTTGCTGTCAATGACCCATGCTTTGAGTGTGGGGAGGTAGGACATTGGAAACGTAATTGTCCTACCTATCTCAAAGAGTTAAAAGCTAAGAGGGATGCAGGGCAAACCTCAGGTACAATATTTATGATATATATTGAGCTTAATACTGTTTTTTCTTACATATGGGTATTGGATACCGGATGTGGAACTCATATTTGTAATATGTTACAGGGGTTCATAAGAAAGAAGCACATCAAGAAGGGAGACATTAGTCTCTTTATGGGCAATGGTGCATTGGTGCATGTTGAAGCCCAAGGAGACTATCTTTGAAACTTCCAAATGGTTTGGAAATTGTATTGAACAATGTATTGTATGCACCTAGTTTGACTAGGAGTATTATTTCTGTTTCCCGTTTAAGACATGTTGGATATGATTTTAATTTTGTTAACAATGATATCCATGTTTCTTTGAATGATGTATTTTATTTTAAAGCTATGCCTTTAAATGGTATTTATGAATTAGTTCATGAAAACCAAACATATGATAACTCAATGTACCAAGCTACCACCAAGAAACTTAAATTAGATTTAAGTGAAACCTATATTTGGCATTGTCGTCTTGGCCATATAAATAAGAATCGCATACTAACACTTCAAAAGAATGGTCTTTTGAAAACGAAATCAAATGATTCATTTAATGTATGTGAATCTTGTTTACAAGGCAAGATGACTAAAGCACCTTTCAAAGGCACTAATGAAAGGGCAAAAGATCTATTAGGTATCATACATTCGGATGTATGTGGTCCTTTTAAGCCAATGACTAGGAATGGTGAAAGATACTTCATTACATTTACCGATGACTATAGTCGTTACGGTTATGTATACTTATTAAAACATAAGAGTGAAGCTTTTGAAATGTTCAAAATTTTCAAGAATGAAGTAGAAAACCAACTCAGTAAGACAATTAAAAATTCTTCGTTCTGATAGAGGAGGTGAATACCTAAGTGATGCTTTTCAAGATCATCTTAGAAGTTGTGGGATTATCTCACAACTAACTCCACCTGAAACACCACAACATAATGGTGTGTCTGAAAGGAGGAATCGAACTCTATTAGATATGGTTCGTTCCATGATGAGTAAAAGCTCACTACCTCTATCATTTTGGGGATATGCCATAATCTCTGCTGCCCGAATTTTAAATATGGCTCCCACCAAGAAAGTGGAGAAAACACCTTTCGAAATATGGCATGGAAGAGTTCCATCTTTATCATATTTAAAGGTATGGGGTTGTGAGGCTTATGTAAGACATGATGCCTCAAACAAATTAGAGCCCCGATCCACTAAGTGTATCTTTGTAGGATATCCCAAAGATGATTTGGGATATTATTTCTACAATCCTAATGGGCAAAATGTATTTGTTGCTCGAAAGGCTGAGTTCTTGGAAACTAAATTCCTTATGGAAGGAACTAGTTCCAGAACAGTGGAACTTGAAGAAGATCAAGAACCACTGACAGATACACACTTGGGTGACACTAGCATTCAACAAAAGGATGTTGAAGATGATCAAAGGTTGATCAAGACACACAAAACGTTCGTAGATCTGGTAGAGCTACTTATCCACCTGAGAGATATGGATTTCTCGTGATGAATGCTACATGGTAGTTTCTGATGAACCTACCACCTACCATGATGCTATGTCCAAATCAGATTCGGACAAATGGCTAGAGGCCATGAACGCTGAGATGCAATCCATGTATGACAACCAAGTTTGGGAATTGGTTGTTGAACCTCCTAATTCCAAAATAGTTGGAAGTAAGTGGGTGTTCAAATTGAAACACGATATGCATGGAAACTTGAGTACTTATAAAGCTAGACTTGTAGCAAAAGGTTTCACTCAAACTCGAGGGGTCGACTATGATGAAACTTTTTCGCCTGTGGCAATGCTAAAGTCTATTAGGATATTATTGCCATAGCCGCACATTATGACTATGAGATATGGCAAATGGATGTCAAAACCGCTTTTCTAAATGGATATCTTGAGGAAGATGTCTATATAGATCAGCCTGAAGGTTTTGTCGATCCTAAGCATCCTAATAAAGTATGCAAGTTAAAGAAATCAATCTATGATTGAAACAAGCATCAAGAAGCTGGAATCGTCGTTTTGATGAAGAAGTCAAGAAATTTGGCTTCATCAAAAACGCTGATGAAGCTTGTGTGTATAAGAAGGCTAGTGGGAGCATCATTACTTTTCTAGTATTATATGTCGATGACATTCTACTATTTGGAAATGACATTCCAACCTTGGAAGGTGTAAAAGCCTGGCTTGGAAGTTGCTTTTCCATTAAGGATCTTGGTAAAGCCGCCTATATTTTGGGAATAAGGATCTATAGGGATAGATCAAGGCGCTTAATAGGTTTGAATCAAAGTGCATACATAGACAAGATCTTGAAAAGGTTCAAGATGGAAAACTCCAAAAAGGGTTTGGTGCCTATTCAAAGAGGAACTATATTGAGTACTTCTCAATCTCCCAGCTCAAAAGTTGAGCAAGAGAAATGAATAAGTTAATTATTCTAAATGTCCGTAGTCGATCATATTTGTGGGAACAAATATGAATGTAAGATTATTATGAACTTGGATTGGTAGATATTCAAAAGGTTTGAATATAGAGCAAAGTGTTGCTACCAAGGTTCATAGATATTTGTGGGATACAAATATTGGACGGACCTGCAATCAAGCATTACTACATGGAATCTCTGTGATTGATCATAAGTAATCTTGAGTTAAAAGGCGAATATCATTGTATCCTCAGACCTGAGATACATATTGGGTCTTGATATTCACTGAATATTATACTTTGACTTAGTTCTTCGCTGTTCTGAAACCTGGCAGTACATAAGACTAAGCTCAGGTATGATATAAGGTGATTGTGAGAGACGTATGTAGTCGAGATGGAATTTGTCCCTCATATTCGTTGAGAGTAAGATGTCTAAGGCCTGCTACAAAGTTAAATCAATAGAGAATGATCACTCTGTGTCTCTAGGATTTAACATGACATCTGTGACAAAAGGATAAATGATCGATTCACCTAAATCATTTCAAGTAAGGACTTGAAGAGGATGATGTTATTGAATGGCACTTCCTCATACGTATTAGGGGTAGCAAACCGTTGTTAGGCGGTATTTGCTGCTTGCGTCAATCTTCTATGAATCTTGTGCAAGTGGGAGATTGTTGAATTCGTCTGCCCAAGACACATATTAAATTGACGTGGCTAGTACGTGATGATCCAAGTCGGGTCATACCCAATAACAGGCTAGACAAACACTTATGATATTTATTTATATGATATGATCTTTAAATAAATATCAATACTTGAAACATTTAGAAAGTGGTTTTCTAAATACTTGCACTTGAGCTATGTAAATAAATTATATGGATGATTTATTTTGAGAGAAATGTGAATATGTTTATTTAGTAAAATAAACATTTATGTGTGTGTATAATATATAACATGTTACATAAGGTATGTAACAAGTTACAAGACTTTTATATAAAATGTTTTATATAAAACACAAGTTTATAAAATTGGTGGAATTTGTCCATGTGATGGACCTAGGGGCCGGCCCCCTCCTCCCCATGTGCATATGATGTGTTGTTCAACATAAGACACTTGGAGTCTTGCATGTTGAATAAGAGAGAACACACTCAACACAAGACACACATAGAGTGTATCACCACACTTACATGTTTTGTAAGACAATTTTCTCTCAAGACTAAAAAGCTTTTCCTCTTCCTTTTCCTCTATTTGAATTCGGCCAAAGGGAGCAAAAGGGAAGGCAATTTCAAGTTTAAATCCTAGCATATTTGGGTGTTTGTTGGAAGCTTGGGGTATACTAGCTTGAGGTTCTTCTAGGTTGAAGACTTGCCACTTCAAGATCATCATCTCCTTCATTCCACCTTCTCATAAGCTTGGAAGAAGGTAGTCTTCTAAAACACCCTATGGTTGTTGTTTTGTATGTATGCTATTCATATACATGGATCCTTATTGTTTGGGTTTTATTTTATAAGTTAAGCTTTGAATTTAACTATACCAACATATTGAAATGGTTCAATTTTCCGCTGCGTTTTAATATTATAAGGATAATATTACTTTGATAAAAAACCCAAAAATCCCATCAGTTTTTCCATTTTCATCATTTCCAAATGTTATTGAGGGCCCCTCTTGCACCCTATATTCCTCCAGCAGGGTTTGATAACCAGTCATGGTTCTGCCAGCACGCTGTCAAGATACCATATATTCTTCTTTCGGTCTCCCTGCACAAACACAAAGATTAGTTCTTTTTGGGAACCCATCTGTGATGGGTTCGCTAGACTCTCCCTTAGCAGTCTCAGATTTCTTTGGTTTATAAGGAACTGAAGGATCAAAGGGGATCTCAGTCATAATCTCAGATGACACAAAAATAGTTGGTTTGATGGGGGGTTCAACCTTTTTCTTCTCAGATTTTTGCTTGATTTGTTTGGAAAAAGGTTTTGCATTTTGCTTAGGTTGAAGAGGGTGGTTTCAACATTTTTTAAACGTGCATTACAGCTCTGCACTTGTCTAGCCAATAACTGAAATTGACTCTCTAACCTTAGCAAAATAGATTCTTCATTAGACACCTGAGCCTTACCTGAATCTGAGGTAGAAGGCTCAGTGGGGAGATATTTTTCTTCTTCTTTTGGCCTTTTGGAACCTTAGATGAAGTCTGAGGGGATGGCTTTTTGGTTTTAGCCTTCTTTTCTGAAACAGTTGTCTGAGCTGTTTCAGATTTACCCTCAGATTGTTTCTGGGCCTTATCAGTCACAGTTTTCTGTTTGCCAACTTTAGGAAAAATAATTTCAGGTTTTATTTCCTTTGGAAGTGCATCTAAATCATTGATTATAGATGCCAAATGAAGATCACCAGATTCATATGCTGTTCTTTGAGTTGCAAAAGTATTTTTAATTGCAGCATCTGGCCTTGGTGCTTTCATCCAAGATTTAATTATTGCTTGTTCTTTTTCAAGGATGGTTTTTAATTCTTCTTTTTCCAACTCTAGAGTGGCAACCATAGACTGATAACTTTTTAAAGCCAAATGAACATCTTTCAGTTCTTTTAGTCTGGCCTGACTGGCGTTCAGTTCAGAAGTATTATTTTCAAACATTTTTAAGCTTTCCGAACGCACAGTTTCGACAAATGAAATGTCAGCCTCTAAAAGAACCAAAAGGTCCAGTTTTTGTTCCTCATCACTTTCAAAACCAAAGTCACTAACCTTTTTCATGACTATATCCACCCATCGACCAGATTCAACATCAGATTTGACCAAATGACCTTGATCTTCACGTGCCATGAAACACATATCCCTAACTTCTTCCTCATCATCAGATGATTCATCAGACTCTTCCCATTTTTCAGTCTTGGCAATCATACAACTATTATTGCTTGAGTTGTTTTGAGCCATGAGAGCTATTTGGGCTTTCAGCTTCTTGTACTTAGCCTTATAGCTGTCATCAGGTTTCTAAAAAATAGAATGATTAGGGGCAGATTGTGATGATGAAGGTTGACTAGATCTGCATTCCTTCATGAAATGTCCTTTCTTGCCACACTTAAAGCATTCAAGATTAGACTTATCAATAGAAGCGCTGGAAGCAAAAGGTTTGCCAGATCGAATTGATTTGGCCTTAAAACGATTGAACGTTTTAGCCAGCATGGCAACCAGATCATCATTGTCATCCTCATCACAATAATGAGTTACATTACCAGAAATACCAGTTTTTAACATTTCAGAGACCATCTTCTTCATCGAGTCAGAATGATCACTCTCAGAAGATAGTAGAGCAGTCCCATGTGGTTCAGAATTATGAACCATGACTGAACTGGTAGAAGCATGATTTTTGGCATCTTGCTCAGCCACATCTCTCTCAGCTTTGTTCTCTTCAGTGTACCTGAAGGCTCCATATAGGGAAGCTAGAGTGTGACTGTGCAAGGTTTTTCCTTGTCTTAAAACCAAGATCAAGTTTTCCCATTTAGAAGGTAAGATGTCACAAAACTTTCCCAACAAAATTTCTTTATCTTTAGTTACACCCAGGGCTTTCAATTGATTTACCAGATTAGTGAATCTGATGTAAGTTTGTGTTAAAGTTTCACCAGGGATAGCAAAAAAAACTCATATCTTTTATTCAAAGCAACTTTTCTTGTGACAATTGTCTCATTAGTGCCTTCAAACTGTGTCAGAAGTTCCTCCCACATTAATTTGGAGTTTTCAAGTAAAACAAGAGTGGGCATTAGGGTTTCAGGAACTATATAAGATCATATTTTGCAGCTTGGTATCAAGGTCTACCAGCCTATGATCTTCTTCAGACCAATGATCCTTCTCCTTGGGTGAAACCCTAGGAGTCCCATCGGCATTTCTGACAACAGTGGAGGCATTCAAGGGGACAAAGGGTCCTTTTAAGAATATCGGTCAAATGTCTTTCAACACCAGCAATATATTTGAGCATGCATGCTTTCCATGTTTGAAAATTTTCACTGTTCCCATCAAACTTAGGAACAGGATTATTTGGAAAGTGTACGTGTACATTATGATGGTATATTGTTGTTGATGATAGGGGGTGGAGTTGTATTAGCATTAGCATTAGCATTAGTATTAGCATTAGCATTAGGGTCAGGGCCTGTATTGAACATTTGGTCAACCATCTTTGCAGATCAAAGGTTAATGAATTATATAATTCAACCTTGCTGCTCTGATACCAATTGTGAGTCCCAAATATAGATGATTAACCCGACTGGCAAGTAGTTCTAACTGGAAGATGACCAATTCAGAATACGATCCAGATATGGATGAACAATACGATAAAGGTACTGAAAGTAAATGCAAGAAACAATAAGGGCTGAAACTATATAATAATATGTATAGATCAAGTATGTAGCATTGAGACACGATGTACTTTTCAATGTATTTGATTTATTGATATAAAACAAATACAAAGGTTGTTGCGGAACAAAGATAAACACCCAAGTGTAAATATCTAAACAACCTAGAAATACAAGTGATCTAATAACTTGGAAATACTCGTAAGGATTACTTAGGTATATCTCACAAGTTGCAATGCAAAGGTTTCAAGCTTTGCAAGTTGTGAGAAGACTTATATTTATAGACCAAGTCCATGATGACGTGGACCAGATCGTACAAATATGGTTGGGAGCATTTAAGGAATTAAAGCTAATTCCTTACATGTGTACTTTTAAGGTTTAAGTATATAAGTCGTTGATGTGACTTATCAAACCTTATTCCCAACCTTTACTTTACCTTGTACTTTTTCTAATAGTTAAATCTATTAATTGGGTAAAGAAATGTAAAGTAAAAAGACTTCCTCGTAATCAGTGTGTAAGTACTTTTACACTGAGATGCTTCAGTCTTCGATCAGGTAGAATCAACTTCTGAGCTCCACATCTGAGCTGATTCTCTTTCTTCAGACTTCAGTCTTTGACTTCATTCTGAACTGTATTCTGATACGTTGATCTGAACTGAAGTGAAGCTTCAGTGAATTAATTCTGAGCGACCTCAGAATTCTATACAAGTATTTTTCACTGAGTTTCAGCTATTTCTGAACAAATTATACTTGGTCGATTTTCGACCTAACAACTGTTGAAACGGGAGCTCTTTAAAACACAATGCTTCCTAATGGTATATGCTTTAATCTTACTTTTTTCATGAGGACATGGGTTCCTGCACCTTTAGTTTTTATTATCTGGAGTTTAGCATCGTATCCCTGAAAACGAGTCACATTGGTAGGATATTATCTCCAATACGGGTAACTTAATCAAAATCTAGGGAAACTTGGCTACGTTTGACTTCATTCTGAACGGTATTCTGATACGTTGATCTGAACTTAAGTGAAGCTTCAGTGAACTAATTCTGACGACTTCAGAATTCTGTACAAGTATTCTTCACTGAGCTTCAGCTATTTCTGAACAAATTATACTTGGTCGATTTTCGACCTAACAAATTCCCCCTATTGTTCTGAAATAGTGCATGCATCTCAGACTTCTATCTATACATGTTTGTAAGTCTGAAATGCAAGTTTTGTTTAAGTTGTAAAAAATTTTCTAAGTACATCTTATAGATCATTGATGTCTCAGAATTTTACTTGTGATTTTTCTAACTTAAACTTATCATCTACTTGTTAGCTACAAAATGTAACATATATATACAAACTGAAGTGTTTGTTACATTTGCAAATATTTATACAAGTAAATGATAAACTGAAAAGAAAACTACTTCTTCGCAGGCCTCGAACCAGAAGGTGCTTCAGTAGCTTTTATCTTCAGTGGAGAATGATCATTTTTTCCAAATAATCTGCCTTCAATCTCTACCTTGACTTGCATCTTTTGTTGTATTCTTGATAACCATGCACCAATCAGAGCAGATTTTGGCTTCCCCCTCAGAATCTGGATCATCTCTCTATGCTCAGAAATCCCAAATTCGTGCACTGAAACCTGATGGTATTCTTCAGCTGCCCTTCCTTCCTTTTTCACAACCAAGTCAAAAAGCTTCAATCCATCAGCTTTTGTTACTTCATGTCATTATTTTAGCTGGATGGGATCGATGCTTCATATAATGCTCATACTGATCCTTTTCATGTTTCCTTTCGATCTCAGTAGCATCATCAGACATTGGCTTGAAGGTAGAAAGGTCAGCATCACGAATGTTCTTTCTTGAAGACCTTGGTCCAGTCACTTTGGGTTTCGTGGGTGGCCTTAACAATTGCCTTTCAACCTTGGCAACTTCAGCTAGAATCTCTTTCTTTTTAAAATCTATCTCATTCATTCTATTTTTCTCCAAGTCTTCAATAGACAACTTGAAGGTGAGACTTTCCAGCTTTTGTTCCAGAGGTGAATACATCATCCCACACTCATATTCAAGCATATCAACTACTGCTTTCTGCACTCTTGGATCATTTTTGATTTTCTGATATCTTTCCAGTGAAAGACCAAGAGCTGCAGCATCTACATGATCAAGGGTTCCCATCGAAAGATGTTGTGCCCTTTCTCTTTCCTTGTTTTCCCTCCACATGATAAACTGATTAGAGACTTGCTTCTGCAGAGCCACTAATTTCTTTCCATCTGCATCAAGATTGTGTAAGGGGTAACCATGTTCATCAACATTCTCACCAACAACCAAACCAGAACCCTTAGACCTGGGACTTGGATTCTTCCACCATCTGGGCCTTGCCCTTATCTTTCTTTTCTGGTTCAGACGGTTGCACTTCAGATTTTCTTTGTTCCCCCTGAACTGAGGCACCACCAGATTGTACCTCATCTTGCTTCTTGGTTGCCTCTATTAATTCTTGAGTACTTGAGAGCAAACCAATAGGCACATTTCCCCCTTTGGGGACCTCAGAAGGCATCTTAGCATATAAATCAATCGCCGTCTGCATGGCCTTCAGAGGTTCCCAACTCTGCTGCAGAAGGCAATCAGAAATGCCCTTTGCCATTGTAGAGAACTGAGCCCTTAACCTGAATGATGAGTTAAGGTTCATAGTCTCTTTCTCAGTAAGATCTTTCAGCATTTTCCTATCTTCTTCAGAGAATGAGGGAGGAGGAGGAGGAGCAACAACATTTTCTTTCTTGAGCAAGGTCAGAATTTCATCTAACTGCTTGGACTGACCCTTAACAACTTCATCAAGAGTAGATACAGATTTCTGAACTTCTTCAACAGCTTTATCTACCTTCTTGGAAGTATCTTTAGTGAGTTCTAAGACCATCCTTCTGACCCCTTCTTCAATCTTTTCAGCCACAGAAGCTGAAATCTGAGCAACAAGATTCTGAGAAATCTCAGACTTCAGCTTCTCAATCACATCACTACCAATAGAAGACCCAAGTTCCTTCTCATTAACACTTGGCCTTTTAACCAACTCATTCACCTCCTTCCCGACTGCCATAACTTCTTGTTTGATCAATTCAATACCAGATGTCAAGTTTGCAACAACTGAAGCTTGCACATCTCTTTTGGCCAGTCTGAAGGCTTCCCTGATAGCTATACTGATCTTATTGCATGAATGTACCAGCTCATTTAAGCTTCCCACCTACTAGTCCCTCATTTCCAGCAACCTTGGTGAACTCAGTGCCAAGGAACATCTGAGCACCTTTCATTTCAGCAATGGAACTAGTGTTGGCAGTTAGAGATTTTGTTAAGCCTCCACCTGAGAAGTAGGCTTTGGACTTCGGCATTTTTTTCTCTAACTGTGCTCTACACTCAAAAGAGGAGGTGGTTGTGAAACAGAAGCACAAAGGGAATTTCTACCAAGCCCATCTAATGCCTTCTCCAATTGCATTTCAGTTGGACTCTCAGATTCAGTAGCAGAGTCCAACTCTTTCTCAGTTTGATCATCATAATTGATGGGCCTTGGTACTTGGTGAATTTGTGGGTGTAAGTGTTGGAGTTGTGGTTGAAAACGAGGTGAAGTGACATAGGAAGGTGTAGAGCCAGGTGGAAAATATGGATGTTCATGAGAAGTTTTGGGTTGGCGATATGGTTGTTCAACAAGTATATTTTGGATTTCTGGGGGAGGAGGGACGTTTGTGAGGCTGAAGGTTGGCTCAGAATCAGAAGACTGATTCTCCTCCAGTAACCCTCATCAAACTCAAAGTCAGCAAAGGAATCAAGATTCCCTTGAGGTGGCTCATCGTCATCCCAGAGGTCAGTCGAAACTGCAGTCTGATCAGATATGCCCTGGTTCAGATCACTGGTACCTGAACCAGCTTCTGGTTCAACAACTGCTGCAGATGCATCGTCACCAGATTTATGGGTTGGCTCAGCCATAGCTTCATCGCCAGAGACAGTAGACACAGGGGTTGCCTTAATGACCCTCGTACCATCATCAAGATCACTTCATCGGCCGTAGAGTCTGGAATCTCAGTCTCAGGTGGTGTAACACCAAAGACTTCATCAATTCGTGCTGCAGTAGAGTGTGAGATTTGTGAAGTTTCAGGGGGTGCGCGTGCAGACACGGACTCTAATGTGTGCTGGGCTGGCACACTATTATTATCTTCACCATCTCCTCCTAAAGAAGTTTTGGAGATGGCTGCTTGTGGGTTTCCCTTTTGACTCGATTCCTCTGGTTCTTGTTGGGAAGATCCAGAGGGGTTTGCTTCGGTACTAATGTCCTTGGGCTGTGAGGACTTCTTAAATTTACGTCATTTTAAAACGCCCTTTGGAGATCCTGAGGGATCTTTTGGGAGATCCTCAGGTTGGTCAGTGGAGGAGGGAATTGGTGGTTGGGTAGATGAAGTTGCTGGGGTTTTAAACAACTTCAACATTTGACCACCAGGTGCACCAATGGGTCTCGCATTCTTTTGCGACACTCGGTGACCTTTCTGAGCCAGCCGGTCGTGCTGTTTCAGTTTTATTAATTACCTGAAGCATTGCAGTGGAGAGTTCTGGTTCTGGATCTGAAGTAGATAGCTTTGATAGATCCCTGCAGAACTCTGTTGCTGAAGATTCAAGCCCCTCCATGTGATACGCATCTCCAAGCATGTTCATGAACAAATGCTCAGAAATCTGGGAAATGAGATATGTGGACTTCTTTTCCGTTTAATTTGTTACCAGCTGAGAGAAAAGTATCTCAGCGAAGTCCACCTCAATCCCATGCCACAAGTAGTACCCGATTTCTACTTGTGTTAATGAAATCTGGTCCAATCCACCCTAGTTTCCACCTAGGCACTCCACAATCTGAGTCAAGAAATACCTCCAACAATTTTCCAAACAGAAAAATATGTCCAGATGTTCTCAGATTGTGCTCAGCATCGACCATGTCATCATGACCCATGGCGTGCAGTACCTCCCTGAAATTAACTCCTTTTAGCCTTTTTGCATAGGCTGAAGAAGAGGGAAGGTAGTTCAAGTGAAGGGCCTCCCGAAACCCATCAAGTGAAAGGATATACTGCTTAGTGCCTTCTTTTAAAGAAAAAGCAATGGATTTTTCATCCTTGCTTAGAGTAGCAGTATACCAGAATTCAAGTAAGTATCTATGATACAATACTTGAGGATCTGCAGTCAAAGGCATAATGGAGAGGGGATTGTTCAAGAAATTTATTAATCCTCCCCATTAAGGTTTTGCCTTTGGCGTTCAGTGTGGATCGAACCCTTTTGGCCATTGAGCACTAGCCTTGACTACTTTGGATGGTTTGTATTCGAAAGCTATTAGAGATTTGACTACTTTAGCCATTATTTCTACAAGGGAAAACTGAATATGAAAGATTAATTTAGGGTTTTGGAGTTAGGAAGGAATGAGAAAAAGAGAGAGAGAATGATGATTGGGAGTAAATGTAAAGAGAAGTAAATGAAGGAATTGTTTTCGAAAAGGTATTTATATTTATGATGGAATACAAAGGGTTTTTCCAAAATAAATAAAATAAAATTGATTTTGAAATTCAAACCCACAAAAAAATATTATTTTAATGAAATCAATTTTGATCGGGTTTGAAGTCCGAAAATAATTTTGGGTATACGTCCGCATTTAATGCAACGACGGTTATGACCCCACATGTTCACAAAACTTTTCAACACTTTAAAGAAAAAGTGATCATTACTTTTCATTTACGGCGCAACTTGTGTGACACGTCAGCAAAAAGCATCATTATTCAAACGTTAAACAGTAACTATCACGTGTTCACACAACGACCAAGTATCCAAAAGACATTATAAAGGACTGACTCATTTCAGAAATAACTTATTTAAATCTGAGCATGATCAGATTTTAAGAAATCTGAACCATCTCAGTTTTCACACTTATTCTGAAATCATTTCAGAAATTCTGAAGCATTTCAGTCAAAATATTTTTCTGAAAGCAAAGTTCCCCCTTAGAGAAAAATTCTTTTTAACATAAAAATATTTGACACTTCCCCCTGAGGTGATGCTATACAGGATTTAGCATACCTAACTCACTGATGAGATGTTTAAACGTTTTGACATCCAAGGGTTTTGTAAAAACATCAGCGAGTTGTTTATCAGTGGGAATGAAATGAAGTTCAATGTCAACTTTAATAATGTGATCTCTAATAAAATGATACCTGAGGTCGATATGCTTGGTTTTGGAGTGCATGACAGGATTGTGAGAGATGGCAATGGCACTGGTGTTATCACAAAATATTGGAGTCTTTGTATACTTAACACCATAATCAGTTAGTTGGTTCTTCATCCACAAAATCTGAGCACAGCAACTGGCTGCAGAAATGTATTCAGCTTCAGCTGTGGAGAGTGATACTGCAGTCTGCTTCTTACTTGTCCAACTAACCAATTTGCCACCTAGGAAATGACAACCACCTGTGGTACTTTTCCTATCTATCTTACAACCTGCATGATCTGAATCTGAATAACCCATTAGATCCATGCCTGAGCCTTTGGGGTACCAAAGACCTAGACTGGGGACACCTTTAAGGTACTTCAGTATGCGCTTTACAGCATTTGCGTGTGCTTCTCTGGGATCAGACTGAAATCTTGCACAAAGGCATGTTGCAAACATTATATCAGGTCTACTAGCAGTTAAGTACATGAGGGATCCCACCATACCACGATATTTTGTGGGATCCACTTGTTTTCCATTGGGATCTGAGTCCAAAGTTAATGGTGCAGAAATAGGAGTATCTTTTGATGAGACTGAATCAAATTGATTTCTTTAATAAATCTCTGACATATTTTTCTTGATTTATAAAAATACCATCGCTGGTTTGTTTCACTTGAAGACCTAGAAAATATGTCAGTTCACCCATCATACTCATTTCATACTCAGATGACATTATTTCAGAAAACTGTTCACACATTTTGTTATTTGTAGACCCAAACACAATATCATCAACATAAATTTGTACAAGTAAGATATCACTTTTATCATGCAATATGAATAAAGTGTTATCTATTGCACCCCTTTTAAAACCATTTTTCAGAAGATGTTTAGTAAGAGTATCATACCAGGCTCTAGGTGCTTGTCTCAGACCATATAATGCTTTGTTCAGTCTGTACACCCAATGAGGTCTTTCTTCATTTATGAACCCTGGTGGATGATACACATACACAACTTCTTCCAATTCACCATTCAAAAAATGCACTTTTAACATCCATCTGATAGACTTTGAACTCATGATGAGCTGCAAAAGCTAAGAAAATTTTGATAGCTTCTAGTCTAGCAACTGGTGCAAAAGTTTCATCAAAGTCTACTCCTTCTTCTTGTGAGCAACCCTTTGCAACAAGTCTTGCCTTGTTTCGAATCACATGACCATCTTCATCCATCTTGTTTCTGAAGACCCATCTTGTCCCAATTGGTTCTTTCTTCAGATCACTGGGACAAGGAACAAGTTCCCAAACATCGTTCCTTTTAAACTGATTAAGCTCATCTTGCATGGCTTAAATCCAGCTAGGGTCTTTCATAGCCTCGTCAATCTTCTGGTTCTATTAGTGATAAGAAGCTGACATTTAAGCATTGATCGCTTGTGGCTCTTCTGGTCTGAACCCCACTAGTGGAATTTCCAATGATTTGCTCGATTGGATGTGCTCTTGTCCACTTAGTGTAGTGACCAGTATGAACAATGATATCAGTGCAAGAACTCCTCTGAATTACTTCAGGAGGTGCTTCAGAAAAGACTACTTCAGTCTCATCATCTTCCTCCTGCAGATCATGATTTGCATCATGAAACTGTTCAGATTGGGGTAATTCAGTGGAAACTGTATCTGAGGTGAAGCAGCACGCACATCTGATCCAATAGTCAGTTCATAAGGTAGCTTAAAACTGACTGAAGGATAAGAATGGAATGTTGCTTGTCTTGCTTATTATTGGTTCTGAACTGAGATGTTCAGAAGCAGGTTCAGGTGACTGATCTGATTGGACAATAGGATCAGAATCACCAAAACTTATTGGACTTTCTGAGGGTGGTACAGGAGTTGAATTCTTAAAGATTGCGGAATTAGATTCATCAAAGGTAACATGAATTGACTCATCAACCTTTTCAAGTCTCTTGTTAAAGACTCTAAAGGCTTTGCGATTGATGAATATCCTAGGAAGTACCCTTCATCAGCTTTTGCATCAAAATTTCCAAGCTGACTGGAATCATTCAGAATGTATACTGGACATCCAAATACATGGAAATATCCAATATTAGGCTTTCTATTTCTGAGTACTTCATAGGCTGCCTTCTTGTGTCTTTTGACATAGACAGATCTGTTCTGAGTGTAGCAAGCAGTTGCAACAGCTTCAGCCCAGAAATTCTTGGGAAGACCAGATTCAGATAGCATACTTCTAGCAGCTTCAATCAGCGTACGATTCTTTCTTTCTACAACACCATTTTGCTCTGGTGTGTGAGCTGAGGAGAAGTTCTGAGATATGCCAGTTTCAGTGCAGAAGGACTCCAGAGTGGCATTTCTGAATTCAGTGCCATTGTCACTTCTGAGCTGACAAACATTTCGCTTATGCTTGAGTTCAATTTGTTTGATGAGAGCAATGATTTCAGCAGCAGCTTCACTCTTGGATCTGAGGAAAATTACCCAGCAATATCTTGAATATTCATCAACAATAACAAGGGTATACTTCTTTCCTGCTCTTGTCTGAACATTCACTGGTCCAAAGAGGTCCATGTGAAGCATGTGAAGAGGTTCAGTTATACTAAAACTTTGTTTTGTCTTGAATGAAGCTCTTTTCTGCTTACCATTTCACAACCTGGACATGGCTTGTCTTTATTGAAAGACATTGAGGGTATCCCATCAACAAGTTGTTTTCTTGACAACTTATTAATATTCTTGAAGTTTAGATGGGATAATCTCTTGTGCCACAACCAGTTTGTGTCTTCATCTGCCTTTGTGTAGAATTCAGTGGGTGAACAAAGTATATTGTACACAGAACAGTTGTAGAGGGGGGTGAATACAACTTTCTTCGAATCTTTACAAACTTTAAATAAAACGTTTTAAGATTCAGTTTATATATTAAGCAAGTAAGTAAAGAACAAGAATCATTAAAACAGTAAAGCAGTAAAGAAAAAAAACATTCTTGAACACAGATTGTGGTTTTCAAATGTAATCCTTTATTAAGAATAATATATATACAAAGAATTACAGGGTTGTTGCGGAATAAAGATAGCCTATAGATATCTAAACAACCCTATGAAATGACAAACAACAATCAATAAGTTTCAGCCCAAGCTGATCTCGTACAGACTAAGCTGTGTATAAGAGCAGAGAAACTTGTGTGAAGAATGATTCTAAGGAAAAGCCACACATATGTAATCAATGAATGAGGCTTTTATAGGCGAAAGCGCTCCTTCACTTGGTGTCCGTTGCAGCCACGTATTCTTCAGTCAGTGGATGATAAAGGAATAATCAATCGTGCCTTTCATAGTACTTGTGGTCCCCCACGTACTGACACACATTCTTCATCAACCAATAAGAGTATGGACACGCATATGTAAAACCAACCACCAACCTGGATCCTAGGATTCTTCCTAGTCACCCCACCCCCAAAACATAAAAATAGTCAATTAATTTGTCTTGATATAAATCTAGATAT
>CM067174.1:113583436-113632219 GCA_034093135.1 Erigeron breviscapus | reverse complement strand
ACTCCACCTTGTTATTCAAAAAGCTTGGCCATTCAACCATTGGGACGACGAGCGCGTCACTTGCGCATTTCAAAACGTACTCCAACCAAGGTACACTACCAACAACAATCATGACAAACAAACGTAGATAACTGTCAATGGTTCCCCTACGAAAACCATGGTCAAGAAGAAAGGTGGACAAAGTGTCATACCAAGCTCTAGGAGCTTGTTTAAGGCCGTACAAAGCTTTATTAAGCTTGTAGACATAGTGAGGATGCTTTGGATCCTCAAAGCCAGGAGGCTGCTTAACATAGACTTCTTCATCAAGAGCACCATTTAAGAAGGCACTCTTGACGTCCATTTGATAGACAATAAAGCCTTTGTAAGCAGCATGAGCGAGAAAGAGACGAATAGCTTCAAGGCGAGCGACTGGAGCGAAGGTCTCATCATAATCAATGCCTTCAGCTTGAGTGTAACCTTGAGCAACCAGTCTTGCCTTGTTTCTGATGACCACACCAGCTTCATCCATCTTATTCCTATAAACCCATCGAGTACCAATGGGTTCTTTATAGGGAGGAGGAACAAGGAACCAAACGTGTTGTCTTTTAAATTGTGTCAGTTCTTCTTGCATGGCTTCAACCCATGAGGGATCAGCCATGGCTTCACCAATATTGGCAGGCACAATTTGAGAAAGAAAGTTAACATAGAGACAAGTGTTACTTGTCGCTGAACGAGTTTGGACACCATTGTGTGGATTACCAATCACATGGTCAAGAGGGTGATCAGCAGTCCATTTGAGTGCTGGTGTGTGAATAGAAGAATGATTCACAGCGGATACAGTGGTGGTAGTACCACTAGGAGTGGGAAGATAAGATGAGAGATCGATAGTTAGCAAGGGCTCAGAGTTGCTGACAGGGGGGTCACTGAGGACAGTGGGTACCTCTTGCTGAAGAGTGTCATCCTCAGTGTCTCCTAAAAGAGATTCGCTGAGGCATCATGAAATGTTTCCTCAGCGACACATTCAGCACTTGAGTTTCAGTTGAGAGAGGAACATTAATGGAAGTGGCATTAATTGTTCGAAGAAGAGGCTCAACTGGATCTATAGAATAAATGTGAGCAGCGATGTACTCATCATTTGGTGAAGATTTTGAAGACTCAGCGATAGGTTGTTCAACAACATCCTGATGTGTCGCTGATACTTCAGACAAGTCAGATAGATCGCTGAGGATTACTTCAGCGGATGACTCATTTGAAAGATCACCTAAAGTAGAACAGCTTTCATCAAAAGTAACATGAATTGATTCATCTACCTTTTGAGTGCGAGTATTGTAAACTCTGAAAGCTTGCTTATAGAAGAATATCCCAGAAAGTAGCCATCGTCAGCTTTGGGATCAAACTTACCTAAATGATCCTTGTCATTTAGGATGAAAACTGGGCACCCAAAAACATGGAAATATCCAATTTGGGTTTCTTGCCCTTGAGAATTTCATAGGCAGTCTTATCATGTCGCTTGACAATAAGACACCTATTTTGAGTATGGCACGCAGTGCTAACTGCTTCAGCCCAGAATTTACTAGGAAGAGAGGACTCACTGAGCATGGTTCTTGCAGCTTCAATGAGAGTTCTATTTCTCCTTTCAGCTACCCCATTTTGCTCAGGAGTACGAACAGAAGAGAAATTTTGTCTAATCCCTTGATCAGCACAAAAAGTCTCAAGAGTGTGGTTTCTGAACTCAGTGCCATGATCGCTTCTGAGTTCTTTAACACGTATGCTGTTGAGGTTTTCCATCTTTTTGATGAAGTTGATTATTTCCTCAGCAGCATCACTCTTGGAATGAAGAAAGATGGTCCAAGTATAACGTGAATATTCATCCACAATAACTAAGGTGTATCTGCTACCCCTTAGACTTTGGACATTCACTGGACCAAAAAGGTCCATGTGAAGAAGATGGAAACAGCCACTAATAGAGTTGGCCTGTTTGGTCTTGAAGGTGGCTCGGTGGCTTTTACCTTTTTCACAAGCACCACACAGCCGGTCCTTCTCATAAGTGAGAGGAGGAAGGCCTCGAACTAGATTTTTCTTGGCCAAAGAGTTGATGGTTTTGAAATTCACATGCGACATACGCTTGTGCCATAACCAGTTGATTTGAGAAGCAGATTTTGAGAAGAAGCAGGTCTCGCTGTCAGTTTTGACAGGAGTGAAATCTACTAAGTAGATATCTCTTTTTCTTGGAGCGACCAAGACCACTTCTTTATCTACATTCAGCACTGTGCCTTGATGCTTATCAAGGATAACCTTGTAGTCAGCATCGCACAGTTGACTTATGCTGATCAGATTGTGTTTCAATCCATTTACATAGGCAACCTTTGTGAACTTGATCAGCCCATTTGAGAGAGACCCGTATCCTTCAGTTTGGCCAGTAGAGTTGTCACCAAACACAACCGTGGGACCGTCGGTCTCCACGAAGTTATCCAGCAGGTCCTTAGATCCAGTCATGTGTTTTGAACAGCCGCTGTCCAAATACCACACTTCTTTTCCTAGCGAGGCCTGCAGGATAACATAAAAAGGATTTAGGAAGAGTTATGAGCATCCTCACTGATAGTATCATCAGTGGAGGATGTGAGAAGAAGATGAACAACTTCATCATCACTTGAAACTGGGGGAAGAGGAGCTCTTGGATCAACCAGCTGATGAGCAGGAAGCATATCACGAGCCACCTCACCAGTGAAGAACTGATCTTCAGAGGTGAAAGTGATAGAGCTTCCAGTGTTGAGGACAACCATGTTGCTGATTTGATTATTTTCCCCATATTCAGCTAGCACGCTATCATTACCATTGGTAATGATTTCATGAGCCTGGGGAAGAGAGATTCGCTGAGCGGCAATGTACTCAGCAATGTTGTCGTTAGTAAGAACAACATCATCACCCAAGCTGATATTGGATTCAGCCGAGGGAGCTCGCTCAGAGATTTCAGAGGAGGTATGAGCAGCGAAAGCTGAGGATAGATTTGGCTGAATGACTACTTCAGGAGGATTCCTGGAGTCTTTGTCATTACAGTCAGCAGCGATATGTCCTCTTTCGCCACATAGGTAGCATTTTCTTCCAGCCTTCTGATTTTGGGTCAGAAGTTCCTTGAGTTGAGAGGTCAAGTCGTTGACACGCTTGCTCAGCTCACAAATCTCATGGTTTGAGGAAGAAGATGATGCTACAGAAGAGGCCTTTTTCTTCCTGAACTGAACAGGAAGAGTCTTGGGAACAGGGCCAAGAACAGATTTGCCCTTAGATTGAGTATTAGAGGAGGAAGGGCCATGATTGTTCATAACAACTCGCTGACCTCCTTGCCTGGGAGGTCTGACTTGCTGAACAGGTCTGGGTTGCTGAGAGCCATGAAGGATCTGAGCAACTCGCTGTCCTCCTTGCTGAGGAGGTATGACCTGCTGAACAGGTTTTGGATGACGAGGAACAAAAGTTCCCTTTGGGACATAGACAGAATTAGGTTGCTGATAACGAGCATCAGCAAACCTAGCTCGTCTATTCATTAAGTTTTCATGCATAACAGCCTTTCTGCAAGCATGAGAATTATTAGAGGAAGACGAGGGCTGAGACGCGGGGCGTTCAGCGACTACTGAGGGATCAGAATTCTCAGCAGGGTGACTAATGGGCACAGCTCGCTGAGGAGTGCTGTAGTCATATGGAACAGCGACCTTACTCCTTTTGAAGGGTTCAAGGTCTGTGGACTGAACAGTCAAGAGCTGAGGAGCAATAGGTTTATAACCATCACTTGAAGGATTTCCTTCAAATGTTTCAGGAGAAGAATATTGAATTCTGCCTTCATGGGGCATCATATCAATAATTGGAGGTTTGGAAAAATGGTTTTAGCAAAACTAGGAGTTGAGCTAGTTTCCGCTTGTAAAGAAGAAGTAGAAGTGCTGGTTGGGGTTGCTTCATTATTTAGTTCAGAATGATAGTCATTTATGCCTTTAACAAAATAATGTTTTAGCAATTCTCCACGAGATTCAGGAGATTTGGGAGGAATCCTCTCTTCAGCTGTAGGGCAGTCACTGAACATATTTGCAATGACGGCGGCCGTCTCAAAGTCACCACCAATTATGGCTTTCATTTGAGCTGGGACTTGCAAGCTGAAGATTTGGTCATGAAGCTTGGAGGCTTTAGACCAAGAGGTAACGATTCTCTCAAGGTCAGCGACCTTGTACTTCAGCTCCTCGTTAGAGATTAGAAGTTTTTGGTTGAGGAGCTTTTGAGATTCAAGCTCAATATGGACGTTTCTAAGGTCCTTGAGCTTGTCAGCTTTATCACTCAACTCAGCACTAACTAAGTTAAGTTTGGACTGAAGGTCAGCACGAATCGACTCGACATACTGAATGTCACAAGTAAGAGATTCAAGAATAGTAGGTTTGTCCTCTTCAGAGGCAGAGGAGAAAGTGCATACCTTCTTAATTGTGGCATTGACCCACTGACTGGAGCACACTTGGTCCTTTGTCAGCGCCTGGTCATCAGCGAGTGCCATAAAGCAGATGGCATCAACAAAGTCCTCGCTGTCAGAGGCATCGGAGTCAGCCCAGTCATGTTCTTCAGCAACAAGACCTTTGGCGGGAGTTTTGGCTTCTTCAACATCGGCCATCTTGGCACGAAGCTCATAGTACTTCTTTTTGTATTCATCAGCAGGCTTAACTAAAGAGGGCCTCGCTGATGATGAAGAAGGCTTCGCTGCCTGCAAAGAAGGAACAGATACTTTGCAATCTTTTTGGTAGTGGCCTTTTCGACCACACCTCCAACATTCTTCCTGAGACTTGTCTACCACTGGTTTTTGGAAATTTGTCGACCTACGACCACTCCATTTTCTAGAGTAACGTTTACCAGCGATGAGAGCGAAGTTCATGAAGTCCGAGAACATTTCTTGTCTCTCCTCGAAATCGAGGTCATTGACAAGATCTTGGACGTTGGAGGGAGTAGAATTGCTGATGTCCATGTCAAGATGGACAGGACTGACCTCAGCAGAGACCAGGGCAAGAGGGTCATGAACATTTGAGACATTTGATACAGAAGAAGAAGAAGAAGAAGTTGCATATGAACCAGCATGTCTTCTAGACTCAGCCTCAGCTCTCAGAGTTTGAGCGAGGGCTCTCTCTTCAAATTGAAGAGTGCCATAGAGTGACTCTAAGTCATGCTCTTTCAACTGCTTGGTGGTTCGAAGAATTTGCCTCAAACCTTGCCATTTGATAGGCAAGATGTCAATGAACTTGTAGCATATTTCAAGAGTGTTATGCTCTATGCCCACATTCGTCATATCATTCAAGAGGCACTTGAACCGATTATACGTGCCATCCAGACTCTCATTAGGGAGAGAGAAGAATCCTTCATAGGCACGTTTGAGATCTATTTTCTTGGTGGCAAGAACATCTGCTGTACCATCGAATCTGATACACAGATTGTCCCACACCAATTTAGACGAAGAAAGTTTGATGACAGACTTCATTATGTCATCAGGAAGGGTAGTAATGAGAAGATTTCTCAACCGAGCATCCAGATTGACAAGCCTACGCTCGTCATCTGTCCATTGTACTTCTGGTTTTATTAACTCAGTGACAACTTCAGGAGCATCAGCAGTGGCTCCTGGTGTCCTGGTAACCAGAACCGGTACATATGGCCCTCTGGTTAAGATGGTCATAAGGTAGGGTTCAACTCCTACGATGTGTAGAAGCATTCTCTCCTTCCAAGATCCGAAATCATGTGAATCGAATCTTGGTGGGATGGAGACATACCCAAAATCTCTGGTATTGACCAGAGAAGGTACAGAAGACATAATAACAAGAAAAGAAAGATAAACAGAGGTTTAAAGAAAAGATTTTAGGTGCAGAAATTTAAAGTACAGAAAGAAAGAAAGAAAGATAATCTTGCAAACTTTTACTCAGATCAGATTCGGTGTGTCGAACCACCGCTCTGATACCAACTGAAAGTCCCAAGTTTGCAACGATTATGTAATTAAACAACTAATGCAAATCACACTAAGAAAGTAAGATAATAAAGTAAACACGTTTAATCATAAGTGGTATTAATTAAACGGTGAATACATGGTTGGATTACAATAAAAGAAGAAAGAAAATATTGTTAAGTTTTTGCACACACTAAAACTTAACAATGCTATAATTCTACAATGAGAGAAAAACACACTAAGTGACTATTGTAGAATGAACCAACAGAATTGCGGCTAGGTCAAGTGATGTCTTATATAGGAGAGAAGAGACATCACATGACAACCCAATAGATGTTGACACATGAAGGTTGTCAACTTTCTATTGGTGTGTAAGACTGGTCGGCAGAGATCTCTTTTCTTCATCTTGTTTGTTTCCCAAAACGGCATGAAAGAGAAACTGCTTAGTACCAAAACGGTACAAGGTCACTTGTCTTCAATCTGATCTTCCAACACGTGTCCTTGGGGACCAGTCTTCTTATCTTCATTTTCCCGCCCATATTTGACTTACAACACATGGCGGTGAGTCATTGAACTTATCCTTTGACTTGAAGATAACAGTGATCGCTGAAGACTCGCTGCTGAAGACTCGCTGATGAAACCTCTCGCTGAGGCTGTCAGCGACTACTTGACTCAGCAAGTAAGCTTCAGCGAATCCATGACTCAACCTACCTCAAGCTAAAAAGTGGTCTCTGAAACCTAGAGCAGTGCTGGACAGGAAAATGGAAAAGAAGGGTAACAAGGCTGCTGTGAAGATTCTAATTCATTGGGAAGGCCTTCCTGTTAGTGATGCTTCCTGGGAATTTGCAGAAGAGATTTTAGCTCGTTATCCAGACTTCACTTTTTGAGGACAAAAAGTTTCTTAAGGGAGGGGTAATTGATACACCAATATTGTAAAATAAATAAAAAGAATAAGATTTGGGTTGGTATTGTAGGATATTAAAGTACGAGGGTCATTTGTGTAATATTTTCAATTAGTTTGTTAGGTCGGTGTAACCGCCTTTTGGCACCTATAAATACCCAGTTTTGGGGATTAATCGAATTAGACAAAATTGTAACAAACTCTCTTTCTATCTCCTAAATTTCTGCATCATTCTCTGATCTCAAATCAATCCATCCATCGATCTCTCATTAACATAAGATTGCAATATATTCCACCCAAAAAGAAAGATTTAATCAATAAGCACAAAATTCCCCTAAATTATTATTCTATATATATCTATACTCCCTGTTAAAAATTATCCTACCCCTGTTGAAAGTTTACAACATGCGATTTTACCTTTTTACCCTTACTTTCTTTGTTAATTCTTTATAAAATTGTTAAATTAAAAATAGTTTTGACATCGTGCCAAACACATCTTTGATTTGGATGCATTTGAATTGATTGATTTTTTTGATGCTCTTTTGGGGATAGGGATATTGATGTTGGCAGATGAAGCATCATCTGGAGTTGGAGAAGTTCGACAAGCGTGGGAGAGTCCGCACAAGACTTATACTTCCAACTTTCATGAGCTTGATCCTTGCATTGTGAGTTTTTTCTGTTTGTGTTTGCAATAATCTTATATTCTTGTAATTTTTACTTTAGACTGCTATAATCTGAAAAACTCCATATTTATCTCAATTTATGTTCCCCCTCACCCCCACCCCCTCAATACACTGCAACCAACACCCCTCCAACCACACCCTTCGCCCCACCCACTCCATCCTACTACATCCCCCCACCCCTTCCCCCCACCCACCCCACCCCATCACAACTAATCCCCGCTACTACCACTTCTATTATATAACTTCTACACTCTCCCCCAGCCACGTCTCATCACCCCCCAAACCCACACTCTTCTCCAACAATCATCAGCATCCCCACCCCCCCACCCCCCCCCCCAACATCCCCCCCCCGCAGCCCTCCACCCCTACCCCTTATCGCGCCCTTACCCCCTAACCCCTTAACCCCAAACCCCTTTCCCCCAACCCCCCCACCACTTCCCCCCCTCCCGCTCCCAACCCCACCCCTCGATTAACAAATCCCCCCCCCCTATTCGCCCCCTATCCACTGCCCCCACTCACCCCCCACCACCCCCCCCCCCACATCCTCCCCCCCATCTCCCCATCACCCCCCCACCTCACAACCGTCCCCTCCCCCCACCCCCCCCCACCCCACACCCTTCCTCCCACCACCTATCTGAAAAACTCCATATTTATCTCAATTTATTGTTGAAATTAAAGAGAAGTGATATGTGCAGAGAATTCACAACATGAAGGAATGAGACCTCCTCCAACACTAAATATTTTCCCTTCGCGCCATATTTATCTCAAGTTATTGTTGAAATTAAATACTTTAGACTGCTATAACCAAAGCTGGAGGCTTTCCACCTCTCGGTGCACATTTGGTGTGTAGTTTTTCTGTTAAGTTTCCACCGCATTTGTTTTTGGTATTTCATTTTAGTTCTTTGACCTTTTTTTTTCTCTCTTTAGACGTTTCAACCTACACCAGCTCCAGTACTGACTCCCTTGCAAGTTGGATGTCTAATCCCCCAGCTATATCTCACCCAAAATTATATCTGGTAGTGCAATTGGTCTTGGTAGTCCCTCTATTTCAGGTAATGTGTGGGTCAAACTGATTATTAACACCATTCTCTTAGTGACGATTTAACAATTTTAGTGTTCTACTGACCTTTGTAGCAGCTTTGAAGCACCCAAGGACTCCAACAAATCATTCTTTGGATTACCCATCTGCAGAATCTGATCATATTAGTAAACCAACAAGGCCCATGGGGATAACTGATGAGGTAATTTGGTGTGTTTGGTTTTATAAGCACCATTTTCTCTTTTGATCGCGTAGGTATTGACTAATGTAATGTCTTGGTTATGAATGTTTTGGCTCATTCTACATGTTAATCTGCCTGTTAACGTGCTGCCTGTCTCATTTTCGGGTCTTGCCAGTCACAGTCAAGCTTTTAGTGCACCTGATTATTTGCCTAAAACAATTACAAGGACTCTAAATCAGGGTTCATCTACTATGAGCATGGACTTTCATCTTATTCAACAAACATTACTCTTAGGTAAAAACCTTTTAAAATTTCAGCTAAGATATATAACTGCTCTAATTTTCATTAAAAGATGACCAAAAATCTGTTCTCTTTTTGCAGGAAATGGAGCCTCCGTAGACACTTACGTGTGATTCAAGGCCATTGACAGAACCAAGGCCATTGACAGAACCAGAAAAAGATGTAGATGTTGAAAAGGCAAAAGAAACACTTTACCACCCGGGCGGCCATGCTGGACAGAATAAGAGAAAGGTGTATGTTTGTTATTTGATTGAGACAAGTGGGGACGTGCAAAGAAAATCTTCGATCTCAGGTCTTAATCTTTAGTCTAATTTACTAACTTATAGTACTCAAATAGACATACACAAGTAGGATAATGGAAGAAAAGTCATATGTATTTACTGTTCAATCTATCAGCGTCGTTTGACCACTTTTACACAAATATATGTGAAACCACTTGTAACCCAACACTTATTGTGCTTGCAAAAGATAATGAACAATTGACAATAGATACTAATCTTTTAATCATTTGATGTTACAATATTATAAAGTACAAATATGATCATCACATACATGGATCATGGGAAGTTAGCCGCTGCTGCAGCTACATTATCCATGTTGTTGCAGCTACATTATCCATCATAGACATATCTACCTTGTGTATTATCATATTATATCACAACAAAGCGCAAATTTTCTTCCTAGTTGAGGCAATTTGTGGTATACACGTTCGTGTGGAAGTGCTGAAGATAGATGCCCTATATATCATGGACGTAAGGGATATCTTATGAGTAATGCATTAGATGTGTTTTGAATGGATGGAAGAGGTACGATGTCATATTCAAGAATTGAAAAGTGTTTAATATAAATCCCCTATATATCATGGATGTAAATGATATCTAATGATTAATGTATTAGATGTGTATTAAGTGCAGGGCCGTCTCTGAGGATTTATGGATCTAGGCCGAACACAAAAATTATATTATATAAATTAATCTCTAAAAACGACAATAAATGTTATATCAATAAATAAAATCTAAAACCTAAAGACATAAATAAAATTTCGATAGGTTTAAACCAACATAAAAAGACCTAAAGAAATGACAAGCAACAAACAACTATGTTATTGTTTTTTAAATAATAATAATATTTTATATATCATTTAATAATAATATAATAATTATATACATACATATATATTATTTACAATAAATAATAAAAAAATAAATACTTTGTCATGACAAATAAATGAAAAGTGGAACAATGAAAGATTGAAAAAGACAGTAGACGTCGCTTGATCAATTTCGAGTTTCCGATAAGTGATGATAACTCTTTTTTTAATCCAATAAAAGGTATATACGTGGGTTTTTATGGGTTAAATTATATGTTTTAGTTTTTAGATGATTGTTAGAGTTTACAATAGACTTAAATAATTACAAACGTATATACATAACAATAAAAACTAGAAAAAATCGGGGCCTCTAAATAATCGGGCCTCGGCCCGTTGGCCACTTTGGCCACCCTATACACCGGCCATGATCATAGTTTATTGCTTACTGGATTGACCACTTATACTATTTTCGGTAGTCACGACTTGAGATGCCCTGTCCATAGTATCCGCCGCAACGCGCGGGTACCAGAGAAAAAAAAAAAGAAGAGAAACATACACCAAATTTTTGGCACCAGAGACGGAATCAGTTCCACCATTCAGGACACCCTCCATTTTCCTGCCATTTTTATAACTTGAAAAAAAAAACATAAAAACAAAACTTAATTAATAAACTCATCTGGGTATTTACACAATCATATAATCAAAACCCTAAAATAAAAACTAAACTTTATAAACATCGTTAAAAGGAAAAATGAGATGATAAAAAATATCAAGCAAAATAGATAGATAAAATCCATGTATATATAGGTTAAAAGAAAAGGGGATAAAATTAAACCTGAGGTAAAAGAATTAGGTTAGGGAGTACCTGTTCACATACCAACCGATTCATAGAGATGAAGTACATGATGTTGTTTGAATACGTAGAGATAACCATGTAGCATTAAATTTAAATATGCACGCATCTTTGCCCGTTGTTTCTTCACCTTCCAGAAGATGGGTTAATGAGATCATATATGTTAATTGCTACAACCTTTGAGTTTCTTACCGTAATACTATCAATTGATAAGCACTTTACCCTTTGCATCCCAACCTCCCCTTCCCATCCCAACCTATACGGTTTATACCCATCACATAACAACATTTACCACAATAAATCAATAAATAATCATTCAATTAACACATACATTCAGTAAAACCATTCAATTCATACTCACATACATAATCACCAAGTAAAATCATAAATACCAGTAAATTATTTTAAACCACAATTAATCCTTCAAACTTTAGATATATATAAGACGAGAGTAAGTACTCGCGCTTTACGGCGGTGGGATGGTGGGGTGTTAGGTCATAGAGTGTGATAGCCAAATGCCTTAGCCGTACGGGCTCCGCCCTCGGATTTAAAAATTAGTCGAAAGTATATCGAATGACATCTCTAATGAAAGAGCATGAAATTTTAAGAACACCCATATAATTTTTATAATTTATCGATGTACGGTTTTTGAGATAAAAGATTTTGAATGAATTGAAGAATTATGGAGGAGAGAGAAAAAAGATGATTGGTTGAGATTTAAGGAGAGAAAAAAGGGTATTATAGTTATTTTAGGTAAATATAGAATAGATGAGGGACATTTTGGGGAAGTACTTAAAATCAATATTGAAAATTTAAGTTCAATGTTGAAAATCTAGAGGAAATCTGCTTTATAATATAGTAAGATATATAGTCATCTCATTGTAACTAAGAGTATTCAAGATCAATGAAAAATATCTTTTCATTCTCTTATTCTCTCTATATCTTATTCTGTTGTGCATTAGGTCGTTGTTTTAGATCACGTTATCAGCACGAATTTTGTTCTATCACTCAAATATTTCTATTCGTTGATTTGAAAGAAAAATGATCAAAACTTTATCAATTCTTTTGACGTTGGGGGAGGGGATAGGGTAGGCCCTCGGTATCCAGTCCGGATACCCGTGGTCTGGCCCTTCGCTGTTCTAAAATTTATTAATAATACCTATTTGACATGTATGATTCGTTATTTTATATATGTTTAATGATAGAAAGAAAATTTTTCAATGTCAATGCTATATTATTGTTAACTGACGTAAACCAATGGATCTATGAAACAAGTACTCGTATTTTATTAACAATTCTGTCAATGAATATATGTTTGGATTTCATTACTCTTTCACTTTTGAAGCTTCAGTTTGGTAACATAATTTTTCATTTCGAAAACTTATCTATTGTTATAAATGTTTACACTTGGATCAACGATTGATTACAATGATAATCAAGAACAACAATACTGATATATAAGATATGAAGAAGAAAGGAGAGAAAGAGTAGAGAATTATTATTTCTTCTCTTGTATGTGTTTTTGATTTCATCAAAGCTCATATATATATACACATATAATATGTATGTCACTTTCATAACACTTCCCCTCATACATATTACTATTTGATCAATAATTCATACATCTCATGTTGTCCGAAACTTTTCAAATACTGCCTCGTTAAAAACCTTGCTTGTAAAACCCAATGGGATAAAACCATAGCTAAAGGAAAAAGAGTGCAGCACGTGTTATCTTCTCTGATACTTCTGGATCGGTTATGTTGCCTCATTAAAAACCTTACTAAGAAAACCCAGTGGGACAAAAACTTAGTTAAGGAAAAAAGAGTGCAACTTGTAATGCTCCCCCTGAATTCAGTCAAACATCTTCTAATCTTCAAAGCTTGATCTTGTTTGATAATTGCCCGAAGCTGCTTCTATGTAAGGCTTTGTAAATATATTGATTTGTTCTTCCTTTTGTAGGTTATGTGTTGAGAAGGACTTTGATGAGATATGTTCTATTCAAAGCATTGTCTTTATACATAATTGTTGGAGCATTGTTCATTGAAGAAATACAACAAGATCCATGAACATGTTGTATAACATTCATCTTTGGGTGTTCATGTGAAAGATTATGCCTCATTAAAACCAGGAAAAACCCAATGGGACAAAAACCATGGCTAAGGGAAAAAGAGTGCAACGCGTATCTTCTCCCCCTCATGATCACATCACTTAAATTCGTTGGTTGGCATAACCCAATATCGCAAACCAATATCTTTTACTTTATCATAGTAAGTGTCTAGATCAATTCGATTATAGCGTAAACAAACTTGCTATTTTCTCCACATGTGATCCACATATCATACATCATATATTCCATTCGAGTACATACACATACTACATAAGTTACGCTTTACCAATAGCTTCAAGTGAAATGATGTATTATTTCATGACCAACATGGACTATCAATGCTTTAATGACACTTTTAAATCAATATTGTGATCATTATCTTTAGAAGTTGAGGAGGTCCCTTTAACATCATATTGTTTACTTCCTGAGGGAAGGTTTTATCATTCACTCCTTCCTGTGGGAAGGTTTCACTCCTTCCTGTGGGAAGGTTTCACTCTTTAAATCACGAGACATGCTTCATGCATTTTATATTCCTCATGGAATCTCAATATTAAACGAGCTCTATTCATATATTCTTTAGACGCAAATCAAAATATCTTATCTTGCCAGACTTTCAATAGCTCAATGGTTGCTTTTACCATATGACATTTCTTACTCATGATCAATATAATGTATGTTCAACAATCTATGTGCCATACTTCAATTCAATATTTGAACATAAACCGATTTACATCATATAATTTATGCACTTTCAAGTGTTTGGACTTCATGTCCCAAAATACTAGCGTCTTTTCATCTTTGGCCAATCATCCATATCATATCATATCAATTTTATGTGCATGCATGCTTTCAAGATCCTCACAATTATACATACTCTTAGCGCTATCATATTCAATTAATCTCGACGTCGTTTTTATTTATTTTCGATTCCACAAGTCTCTAGACATGTCACAATTATTGAGATTTCATTATTCTAGGTACCCGGGGTTTCTCAAAAACCTTTATGTCTAGTTTCTGATCATCAATCTCTATGGGGTCTTTATACCTCGACTCTGACCATATTAATGCTCCTTTTCATTCGAGGCTTTTTATTTTGGAATCGACTTTTCTATCACTCATTATCAATCGGAGCATAAGCAGCTTTTTTTTTAGTTAACATTGCTGGCAATTACTTAATGTTCTGAATGAATTATCCCACAAACTTTAATTTTATATTCATTGATGTGAGGATTTTTGATAATTCATTTTTATTCATTTCAGCTGCATTTCATCTTTCCCTTAATGTTGGGAACATCTCCCCCTAATGTTGGTAAAACATATACATTTTACATGTTTCAACTCATACCCAAAACAGTCATACTACTGTCGATTAAGCTGACAGGTTCGAACTGAATCAAAGCATAAGCCTACGCATTTCTAGGGCACTTCATTTATCGATGTTTTTTAAACATTATATCCAACATTCTTTGTGGTCTCATCTTTGTGACCATAAACCAATTTCATTGGGAGGAAATACAATAAATTATTGGCATGATGCGAATTCAAATTATTGCATGTTAAATAATAACATGGCCCCAAAACTACAAGTCATTCGTTTTGCTCTCTAATGATCTTTGTAAAATTAATCATTATTGCCATTACAATATGGAACGTGCTCACAATCTTATAAGATGAGCAATTAATAATGCAAACTTCATGTTGCGATTTTGATGACCCATTTAGACGATGCATCGATTTAAACACTAAATGGTCTTTTCGGACGATGTATAGGCCTACTTACATCTCCTTTGCATATGTTCCATTAATTTAAGGAATTCAATCCTTATTATACTTGGCATATACTTTGTTATAGAGCATAAGTACAAATCCAATAATCAATTGAAGAACATCTTTGTTCTTTTACATATTTCGCATCATCATTGACTCGGGATGGTCCAACCGGTCATGCCATCATCATATTTTTCTATGACTGCCATATGTGCATGAGGCACATTTATATAATGCAAACCAAAAATGGATCTTTGGCAGTTTCTTCAATATATGATCTTTCTTTACAATATGTAAATAATTATCACTTTCATCAGTTCTTGACTGAGTATCATAACCATTATGATATATACTTTCTTTACAATATGTAAATAATTATCACTTTCATCAGTTCTTGACTGAGTATCATAACCATTATGATATATATATAAACTCAACAATTTTCTTGTTGATTTTGGGTAAAAATAGAGCGTCCTCTATTAAAAGTTTTCTACCATTAGGTAATTAGCTTTTCCCATTCCTATTAATTTTGAAGGATCTAATATTGTATTAATCCTTTCTCTTGTTTATATATAAATTTCACATCATCATTTACTCGGTGTAATATATATTATATATGTTGCCATGATATTCTCATACTTACTTTATTTTACCTTCTTTGTTGGTGTCCTATATATTCAAATAGAAAACTTATATAACAATGATTAACAAGTTATATGAATAACACATATATGGTGTGGTGGCAGTAAGAAAAATTAAAGAAGGAAGAAATATGTGTGTTATTATTCATTACATACATACATCTATATATATATTGATAAAGTATATATAGAAACAAACAAGTAAATTATAGTGGTGGCCCTATTATGTCTGTTAATTATAACAATTGGGCTTTTGTTTGGTAAAAAGAAGGGTGGAACAGTTGGTTCTTGAGTGTATGTCGACTACACTACTTTATAAAGAATGATTGATTAAAATAATTGATAATATTATATGCTTCTTTGAATGCAGGCTTCTTAGTTTTATGCTCAAAGCAATAGCCGCCCTCTATTGGTATTACTTTTCCATCCCAAGTTCAACAAATGATAAAGAAATGGAAGTGTGTTGGTTTCTCACTTTTTTTTTTTTTAGTGTACCTGCTCCATGCCCATTTGTTTATACCAAAATTAGGTATGTAATATATTTAATGCTCCATATCATCCTTTATATTAAACAATCATCCAAAATGCCATCGAATCAAAAATTAGATACACTTCATTATACAATGTAAGTAAAGTATGTCTATAGTATAAATATATTTGATGATGCATTCAAAATTATTTCTTTTATTACCAGTTTTAGCCTTTTCTCCCCCTAAGACTGGTGATATATATATTCCCGGCACCTTCCTAGGTTGACGCATATCCAGGGCGCGTGGGAATCTACGTGCTTATTTGTTAATTTTTTTTCTTCTGGTTATCAGTGTTATAACTCCACAACCGATCAAATAAAGAATGTATGGAGATATACAAAAAAATAATAATTTATTATTATAATATTGCTATACAACCACTCCAATTATAAAGTTTTGTCTGTCAATTTTATTTTTTTTATAATATAAAGTAATAACCGAAGTGGTTGGTACTGATATATTTCCAAGATTTTATTCGATTATAATTCCTCTAATTCAATTAATTTCCCACTATCATACATAGTGAAAGAACGAAAGTGTGGACAAAGAATTTGTATACATTGGTGTGGACATCTATATATATATATGGTCCCAAAGTCCCATTAGTCTCTTAGTGGTGGTTACCATACCTTTATCTAGGGGTCCATCTTTCCTAGTACGTCCAAACAACACATACAAAATAGACATTTTAAATAAGTTATCGTTATTATTGATTGTTGTTTTGTGATTACTGTATTATTTATTAGTTGCTGAATATCTATCAATGTATAGGAATAGGAAAGAAATAAGTGAATTGGTTTTCCTATTAAAAAGTAACATGGCAGACAACACACTTGCTACATTGTTTCTTTCAATGTATGAAACCAAATAAAGCCATCTTTTGATTTCTTTAATCTCTCATTCACGTGCTCCATCACAAGCCCATATGCAACCAGAGATTTCTTTTAGTTTAAAAAGGGTTTATTATTCTCTAAAAAAAAAAAAGAAAGAAGGAGGTATTAGACTAGTTAGAACACAATATGTGTGTCTATATTTTAACGAGAAATCTTCAAAGTTTGGGGGCTTGGGATTGCTTGGAGATCGTGATTATGCTAAGGTGAAAGTATATACACACACATATATTTTTCCATTGGCTTCTTCTATCTTCTTTCCTTTAAAGACTTTCTCTTTATCAAAAAGTTTTTTTAATTCTCAACAAACAATACAAAGTTTGTATCTATCACTCCTCCGCCTCCACTTCTTTATCATCATCAGCAAACAAACAAAGCCATTGCCAAGAGTAGGTATTTAAGGATTTATCGTAGCAAGATTTCAAGCAAATTGTCATTTTCGGTCACTACTTATATATATATATATATAATATATATATATATATATATATATATATGATCCTTATAATTTTAACATAAAGTATATATGATCCTTATAATTTTAACATAACGTTATATATATATATATCTATATATATATATATATATCAAATAGAAAAACAAATAATGAGAGAGATTACCGAGAGGAGAAAGAAAAAGAGTGATGATGATGGATAGTGATGGCAGTGGTTTGCGGTGGTGAAATCTCAAAATGGCAGTTCGGTGGTAGTGGTTTTTGGTAACAGCCGCAGCAACAGTACGTGTAGTAGCAGCTTGATGGTTCGGTGGTGATGTTTGTTTGATGGCAGCAACATCATTGGATGCGAATAGTAAAGCAGCCACAATAGTACGTGGTGGTGGTCGTTGCACAGTAACAACAACATGAGTAGCAGCAGTAGTTTGTCGTGGTGAACGGAATGGCAGCAGGATTATCATCGGAATGTAAAACATCAAATACATTATCTCATATATATATATATGTCGTTTGTATATATATGTGAGGTGGTGCACGATGAACTGGTCGATGTGGTGATGACCGTATATCACAATGTGTATTGCAAGAGCCCATCGTGCTGATAACGTGTTATAAATGTTTACACTTGGATCAACGATTGATTACAATGATAATCAAGAACAACAATACTGATATATAAGATATGAAGAAGAAAGGAGAGAAAGAGTAGAGAATTATTATTTCTTCTCTTGTATGTGTTTTTGATTTCATCAAAGCTCATATATATATACACATATAATATGTATGTCACTTTCATAACATCTATACCATATTTGATGTGTTGCTTTTTGTATGACTTTTTTTTTATTCAATTGGCTTTTATGAATCCTATATTCTATATCTTGTGGCTGAGATATTAGAAAATTTTAAATGAGTTTCATAAATATTAAAATTTTACCAATTATATGAAGAAACTTTTAACTTGTTTCATATTAGGGGGGTAGGAGTGGTTACCACTCCCCAAATTTCCACATCACCATCTTCCAATAAAAACCATCGACCTCAAACTTCCCCAATTCACCCCAAAATGGGTGGCGCTACTCACCCCAACCCCAATTTCCACATCATCTTTTTTATTTCCAATTATTTTTACTTTACCTAAATCACAAACTATATTAAAATTAAAAAACATACCCTTTTATTACATAATACTTAAAAAAAAAAACATTACATAATACTTAAAAAAAAAAACATTACATAATACTTAAAAAAAAAAGAAACATTACATAATACTTAAAAAAAAAAAAACATTACATAATACTTAAAAAAACTAATCATCGAGATATGCCAAATCTTGAGCCCATACGTGCTCCGTAAGATCAAATCGAAGGCGATGGTGAACTTCTTCGTCTATCAACTCCGCATACACACTTTCGTCGAAGACCGGTTGCACTGGCGGGTCCATTATATGGACCGGTGAGATTGCCCTCCCGTCCCTCTTAATGATCATGTTGTGTAAAATAATACACGCATGAACATACTTCCCAATCTTTTCTTTCGTCATAGGTCGAAGAGGTCGTTGAAGAATTTTCCATTTACCTTTGAGGACACCAAAAGCTCGCTCGACATCCTTTCTCGCCGCCTCTTGCAATTTCTTGAATCTTTTTTCCTTAGGGTCGGTTGGATACGGGTATGCTTTAACAAGTGTTGACCACTTGTTGTAGATCCCATCGCTAAGGTAGTAGCCGCGTTTGTAACGGCCATTCACGTGGAATGAAGAGTCCGGAGCCGTTCCGTTACGCGCTGTGACATACAAGTCGGATTGGTTCAACACGTTGATGTCGTTGTTCGACCCCGGGATACCGAAAAAAGCATGCCAAATCCACAAATCCTGTGACGCGGTGATTTCAAGCATAATGGTTGGACCGTTGTGGTCACCCCTCGTGGATTGCCCACTCAAACGTCTAGGAGTGTGTGCAATCGATGCTACCAAGCATCCCCGACATATGATGTCGAAGCTCGTGGGCCTCGAAGATGCGTGCAACGTCGTGTGACGTCGGCCTGCGTAGGTACTCTCGGCTATACAACCGAATGATGGCGTCACAAAAATAATCAAGGGTCTCGCGTGCGGTTCTGGCTGCCATGCACAAGTACTCGTCGTACTCGTCTGGCGCGTTACCCGTCGCGAGTTGCCTAACGGCAGATGTGCATTTCTGTATCGCCGTAAAACTTTTTCTGTTTCTTGCATCGTAACCTTCTTGGAAATACGGGAAGTTTGCTTCAATGTCGCGCACGATATCTAAAAACATGGTCTTGTCCATTCGAAACTTCTTTCGAAAGTAATCGTCTTCGTATTTTGGTTCTTGAACGAACCAATCGTTCAAAAGAGTGGCAAGACCAATTTCCCGACGCCGGTCCGTATACCGGCGAGTTTGAGGAGCGCTAGAACTTGCCGTATCTTCAAGAAAGTGTAACGCGTTAAGAAAGAATTCCATAGAGCTATCGTTTGATTCGTCGGGAGAGTCGCTCGAATTATCCAAATTACCGGAAGCCATATTTTTTGGTGATGGGTGTAAGAAATTAGTGATGAAAAGGTTGGGGTGTTTGAATTTTATAAAAATGTAGTGAAAATGGGAGTAGTTGTGTGTTGTTTTGTAAAAGAAAAGAGTGTATATATATAGAGAAAGAGGTAAAAAACAAAAAAAAAAATTGGTGATTGGTGTTTATTTTTTATAAAGATGGGGTGTTTATTTTTTATAAAAGTGATGGGTTTTGGATTTGAAGTGTTGTGTTGTTTAAAAAAAGTGTGGGTTATATATAGTGATAAAAGAAAGAGATGGGTGAGGTATTTAAAAAAAAAAAAAAACGGTAACATTTTCTAGCCGTTGGGCTTGGTCAAACATCCACGTGGCGTCCGCTGGCTGGCTTCTTTTCCTGCGCATGGCCCCCACGTCGATTCTCTCTCTTCGGTGAAGCAACCCCAAATTCCTTCCATTTTTCCCCACCCCAAACCCCTGGCGGCGGTGTGCCCGCGTGGGGTGACTCGGGCCCGTGCTCTTCCCCGCCTCCACTCCTACCCCTCTTGTTATTTTATGATCATATACATATATAATGACGAGAGAAAGTACCCGCGCGTTGCGGTGGTGAGATGGTGAGGGTATAGGTCATAGAGTGTGATAGCCAAATGCCTTAGCCGTACGGGCTCCGCCCTCGGATTTAAAAATTCGTCGAAAGTATATCAAATGACATCTCTAATGAAAGAGCATGAAATTTTAAGAACACCCATATAATTTTTATAATTTATCGATGTACGGTTTTTGAAATAAAAGATTTTGAATGAATTAGAGGAATAAAATGATTTATCGAGGAGAGGAAAAAATGAGTGGTTGAGATTTAAGGAGATAGATGAAAATAAGTGGTTGAAAAGTTGAAAGTTAAAATTTTTTAGAGGAAACAAATGTTTTATAATGTGGTAGAGATAGAGATACGTAAGGAAAACTTAACGAAACAATATTTATGTGTTTTGAGTCAAACCAAATCATCATGCCGAGTTATTTTGTTGTTGATGTCGATCGATCGAGACTTTTTCTTTCTAATTAATGGCAAGTTTAGGTATCTCTATCTCTATCTCTACTACATTATAAAGCATTTGTTCCCTCCAAATTTTTTCAACTTTTCAACAATGTACACCTACTAATGCATAATGTACAATACATCTATATACATCTCAACCACTCATTTTTCTCTCTCCTCAAATCTCAACCATTCATTTTTCTCTCTCCTCCATAAATCATTTTATTCCTCTAATTCATTCAAAATCTTTTATCTCAAAAACCGTAAATCGATAAATTATAAAAATTATATGGGTGTTCTTAAAATTTCATGCTCTTTCATTAGAGATGTCATTCGCTATACTTTCGACGAATTTTTAAATCCGAGCTCGTACGGCTAAATCATTTGGCTAGCACACTCTATGACATATCACCTCCTATGACCTATCACACTCTATGACCTTACCCCTACCATCTTACCGTCGCAACGCGAGTACTTTGTCTCGTTAGTTTTTGAGATTTCGATAGTCAAAAATGAGTTGATGGTCTGATGCCTCTCGTTTCCTTTTGTTTAATATGGTGAGTTGCGGGTTTGTAATATTTATTTGGATATCGTCATTGAGGTAAATTCTTAACCGAAAATTTCAATTATTTATCGATCCATATGTATGAATGTGATTTTAGTTCTAGATTTTCCATACGTACACAGTCAATTTTATACTTCATAATGAGTATTCAATCTATGATGAAGAAATATATTTAATTATCAGTAATATCTGGATGAATATGTTTAAATAATGCTATAGATCCCGATCGATAAGTCAAAGTTCCATACATCCGAAAGTTTTGATGGTTTATCGATTTTATTAACACCCGATCATGTGTTTATGGAATTTAATTTGTTTAAACACTCTCATCTACTTACAATAGTAATTTTGGTTATTTGATTACCACCAGATCAATAATCTTCTTTAAGTTATAGCTACTTATGTTGATGTGTTTGATTAAGTTTTATAAATTTCTCGTGTTAGTTCATTCATTATCTTCATATCAAGTTATAAGTACCAATAACAAACATTACATACATTTTTTAATATAGTTTTGCCTTTAAAATATTTAATTAATATATCCGGGTTAAACCCGGGTTGATTAGCTAGGTAGCTAGTATATTAATTTTCTCCCAACTATATCAAGTAGGTGTAGACAATATGAAATGAAGCATGCCCGCAAATTTGAAAGTAATTTAGTTAATCGGAGAAAAAAGGAATAGATTGCAAAGTACAAAAAGTTAAATAGTTTGTCACAAAACAATATGCTTCATATGTAAATGTAAATGGAAATATAACCACTCTACTTTTTAAGTTTTCTTCTCAAGCTAGATAATCATGTAAGGCTTAATATGTTTTAAAAAATGGGTCAATCGAACAAATGGCACACCAATGAATGTCAACCTCCAATTCTTGTGTCATAATCATTGAATCTGTTCTTGCAACAATGACGATGATCATTTTTTCCCCTTGAACTAGGACAATAAGGTCATGCCCTGTTATACAACATGGATTATGCAACATTACAATCCATCGGGATTATTGAACTCAAAATCCAGAGCACTTAAGGCTAGAGGATGTGCCACAACTCTCGGCAATGGGTTTTCATATCCATGCCTTCCTCCGAATCAGATCACCAAATGGTTATATAAACTAAAAATCACTCATATAAGGATGTATCCACTGGTCAAACATTGTTTTTCTTTGAACACAATTTTATTCATAGATTGTATCGGTTAAAAAGGGTACAAATAAAACCAAACCGTTACATCGATGAAAGTGGGTTTTTAAGCCACCCAATCCAAGACAAATTCGACTTATTACATCTAAATGAGAACCAAAAATAAGATAAGCTAAATAGCGTATAAAAAAGAAACTCGTTTCTTCGTTGATGGTTACGAAACACCGCCTCATTTCTTTTCTTCCAAATGACCCATAGACCGCAACACAAAATCATCTCTATAACCTTCCTTTTGTTTTGGTTAACCCGTAACCCATCAACCCATGACATCATGTCCCTTTGGTGTCAAGTAAGTGAGCAAGTCTACCTCAAGCCATAACTTGTTTGCAAACGAACATCAATATTACGGGGCAGAGAATAGAAGGAACATCAATATTTCTTTTCACCAAGTTCGTACGTGTAGGCAAGCAATCCGTTAAAACTCTCCAAACGTGGATGTTAACCTTTCTAGGCACCATGGAGTGTTGGAGTGTGATCATGTTAAATATAAACGTATGTCCGGAAATAATTTAAGCCTACGGGGTCACACGAAATGACACGGTAACTCTATACATATTAATTAGTATATTAAAGTAATATATTAATTAATTTGATCACGAAATGATTAATTTAAATAAATTAAAGGGTTAATTGTATTTAATTAATTAAAAGGAGGATTAAATGTGAAAATAAGAAATTAGTGTTGGACTCTAATTCCTAATGGGGGGATTTCCTAATCCCACTCTAATTAGAAAACCCTCCTAATTAAGCCTATAAATAGAGGCATAGGCTTAAGGGTTTTTTAATTCATTCACACACAAGAAAATCCTCTCTTTTCCTCCTTTTTGTTTCATTCGACCAAAACCCTTTTAAGGGTGTTTGGTTTATGTGATATTCAAAACCATGTGATACTTAGATATAATTAATGCCTATCATTAATTATGTTATGAATTGTTAGACAACAACAATTTGGTTACGGTTCATAAGGTTTTCGAATTAAAGGAGATACACAAAGGGTTGTTGTTTCGTGATCGGGTACTAGCATACAGTATAAGGGGTGTCTAGTGTGCGATCGTAGAGGGGTTTTACTTTAAACCCTACATAATAATAATAATCTTATTAATTAATATTATTGGAAGCTTTGCGCAAAGGTACACGTTTCGATTCTCTCTTTGTTAATTAATTTGATTACATATACGTTTCTTTCCGCTGCGTACTCGTGAATTGTTATATGTTTATGTGCTCATATTCTAACAGTGGTATCACGAGCCACATATGTGATCTATTAATTACAAAGATCAAAACTTGAAGGGGGTTAAGGGTTGGTTTATTTTAATTAATGATTAAATTTTTCTTATTTTTTTTAATTAAAAACGATTATTAATTAAATAAATTAGGGTTTTATTTAATTAATTTTGACCTAATTCAATGGTGGATTGAAACCCTCGAGCAAGTTTAGGGGGGGGGGGGGAGGGTTCGCGTGCGATATGTGAATTGACATGATTTATTTGTATAAATTGCATGTTGTGTATCGTTTTTATTTAAAGTTGTTAAATAAAAGGTATAATCACAAGTGATTCATGCAAGATTACTTGTGATTATTACTATTATATAGAGATATAATTAGCAAAGCATGATAGTCCAATAATTAGGGTTTATTGTGTGACTATATGAATTTTCGTGTGATTTTCCTGGTTTGCGACAGTTCACTAAAAAATTCATATCTTTTAATCTGTAATGAGTTAGAAGTTGTCCTTTGGACAGTAGGTGCTAGACACATAGGGCTACAACTTTGTAGTTCTGGTCGAAATCTGAATCGGATCAAAAATAGGGCTAAACTGGTCGTGAAGCTGCTGGAAATTTCCAGTCAGCATGTTTATGTGTTTATGTGTTATTACTTGGTAATTAAGTAGTTTAATGGCTTACGCAATCAAGGTGACTTGATGTATGTGGTCCTCTTCTTCGGAAGGGGGAGCCGGGAATTAAACATATGCATGAACCATAGTGACCATGTTTAGGTGGCCTACCTTAACTTGTTACATGATTAAGTAGTTCGGTAATTAGTAAGTTTATTAATTTTTGCTTGTTTATAAGGATGTATAAAGGTGATGCAAAAATTGTTTTCTTGGAAAAATATAAACTTGACTAAGAACTATCGAAATAGAGATTTCATTAATAAAATTAGAGTCTTACAACCTTGAGATACACCGGCTCACCCATTTGAACAAACTCTAAGAGAGGTATAAGTCGGAGTGCGTTAGCCTCCTAAAAAGCGGGTTTTTAATTGCGTTCATCGCAAACCTTTGCCCTTGCGCTTCTTTGTGCGTTCAAATGGAGCTACCGAGCTCTCTTGTGTTGTTAAGACTATACAAATGATTTTATTAAACATTATGTTATGAAGATTATGCATGAGTCTTCATACATAAACTTTTGATTCACATCAAATGCATTACCCATTTAAAGTTAAGTCATTGCCACCCACTTTGATTAGAACACTTGCCAGTGCTTTTCGCTCCATGTGAGACCATAGGCGAATTGTATCTCTTCAAGGTAGATTACCACTCCGTTGTGAGACCAGCGGTGGACTATCTACATGTTCTTAATTGGGCGACTTAAAACGAGTTAAGAGGTGAGACCTTAACCCGTGGCATAAGATGGGACAAAACATGTTTACAAAACACTTAATACCCCTTTACAGTATTGTTGTAAGTCCCATAACTCTAGGAGTTGCATGAATGCAATTATCGATTCTCGATTACCTTTTGAATACCGTCATTTCTAGCTGATCAACAGATGAAATGATTGTATGTCAAGTTGGATCCTAGCCTTAATGAAATTAATTGTTAAATGAATTTAACAAGTGTAAATTACATTTCTTAAGGATTAATTATCGAAAATACCGATAATTGAACTTTTGTCTGTTTTGAAAATGGCAACAACAAATCCTTCTCAAAACATACACCAATCGGCTTCAGGTCGATGCTAGAAAGAGAAAGACTTTCTGGAACCAACTTCAATGACTGGTTTCGTCAGCTAAGAGTTGTTCTAAGAGCTGAAAAGAAACATGATGTCATTGATGAGCAGACACCGTTGTTCCGGGAGCGAATGCTTCAACTAGAGAGTTGGTTGCATACAATGCTCAGTATGATAGACACAATGAGGTTGCTTGTTTGATGTTGGGAAGCATGAATGCTGACCTTCAAAAGCAATTTGAGCATTCATTTCCATGTGATATGCTTACTGAACTCAAGTCTTTGTACGAAAAGCAAGCCGGAGTGGAGTTGTTCGACCTAGTTGATCAACTTCATGACTTGCGACACGAGCATGGAACATCGGTTAGTCCTCAAGTACTCTAGTTGAAGAGGTACTTTGGGCAATTGGAAAGGTTATACTATGCTTATCATCTGCCTATTACTATTGACATAAACCTAAAAAGGGGATTTTTTAGGAGTTCGTGCGCAATTATAATATGTATAGCATGAGTAAAACCACAGCTAAACTTCATGTCATGTTAATTGAGTATGAGAAAGAGCTTCCAAAGAAATCTGCTACACCCCAAGTTCTAATAATCAAGGGGGGAAAGGTTCAGAAAGCAAAACCAACCGTAAGCTAAAGGGCAAGAACTTAGGTAAGAGAAAACAAGGTAGTGTTAAGTCTCAAAACCTTAAAAGACCCTTTCGGCAAAAGGAGCATACGGCTAAAGTATCTAGCTGAGTTGAATGTGAAGAAGAAGCAAGCTGGTTCGGCAAGTGCTTCAAGTATCTTCACAATTGAATTATATGTGTTGTTATACAAATAATAATTCAATAGCAAAAGAGTCAAGTTTAACTTGGACTCTACCTATCTTTGACATTGTCATCTTGTTTAAATTTTGTCAAGAAACGCATTTAAAGTCTTCAATGAGAAGAGATCTTACAATCAAATGATGAATCATTTGATAAATGCGTGTCTTTGACATTATTATGAGCAAGAAACGCATTTAAAGTCTTCAATGAGAAGAGATCTTACAATCAAATGATGAATCATTTGATAAATGCGTGTCTTTGACATTATCGTTAGCAAGAAACACATTGAAAGACTTCAAAATAAAGAGGTCTTACAATCAAATGATGAATCATTTGACAAATACGTGTTTTTGGAATTGTCATTAGAAAGGAAAGCATTAAAAGACTTCAATATGAAGGGATTTTACAAATGATGAATCATTTGGCAAATGCATTTCTTGAAGTTTCGGAAAGATGACAAGAATACCTTTTCCGCATAAAACCGGAGAGGGCTAAGGAACTACTTGGACTAATACACTCGGGTGTATATGGCTCATTTAGGCATGTGTCAAGGAAAGGTGCTAGCTACTTCATCATTTTTATGAATGATTTCAGCCATTATGGTTATGTTTATTTGCTTAAACATAAACATGAAGTCTTTGAAATATTCAAGGAGTTTAAAAATGAAGTAGGAAATCAACTCGGTAAAACCATCAAGATTCTTCGTTAGGATCGAGGTGGAAAATACTTAAGCAAAAGTTTAAGGATCATCTAAAGCTTGTGGATTTATCCAAGAGCTTACTCCTATATAAGGGTATATGTGAAAGGAGAAATTGAACCTTGTTGAACATGGTGAGATAAACGATGAACCTTAAGACTCTCCCATTTCATTTTGGGATTATGCTCTAGAGATTGCTGCATGCATTCTCAATATGGTTCCAACTAAGAAAGGTTGACAAGACATCGCATGAATGAGGTGTTAAAGTACATCTTTGTAGGATACCCAAAGGAAACAATGGGTTACTACTTCTACTTTCCTACCGGAAACACTGTCAAAGTACTTTTGATTGCTGAGTTCCTTGAAAGGAAACTCATATCTCAAGAAGACAGTGGAGGATTGTTGAACTTGATGAGGCTCAAGAAGATGTGTCAACTTCTGAAAATACTAGAAATCTTCAACTTAGGGGGGAAAATGTTCAAAGAGATGAATCTCTAGATGAACTTTAAGTTGAAGATGAAGCGATTCCAATTCGTAGGTCCTCAAGGACAATACGTGCCGTGAAAGATTAAATCTTATGGTTGAATCTGAAGAACACGTATTAGGAGATTTGAATGAACCTCCTATTTTCAAAGCTGCATTATTGGATCCGGAGTCCGACAAATGGCTTGAAGCTGCGAATGTGGAAATGAAAAGATAATCAAGTGTGGAGCTTGGTTGATCTTCCACCAAATGGTAGAACCGTTGGGTGTAAATGGATCTTCAAGAAGAAGACCGACATGGATGGAAATATACACACCTATAAAGCTCGTCTTGTGACGAAAGGTTATACTCAACTTTATGGAGTTGATTATGAGGAAACCTTTTCTCCCGTTGCGAACATAAGAGCTATTAGGATCATCTTAGCCATAGCGGCGTACTATGACTATGAGATATGGCAAATGGATGTCAAAACCGCTTAGCTCGTCTTGTGGCGAAAGGTTATACTCAACTTTATGGAGTTGATTATGAGGAAACCTTTTCTCCCGTTGCGAACATAAGAGCTATTAGGATCATCTTAGCCATAGCGGCGTACTATGACTATAAGATATGGCAAATGGATGTCAAAACCGCTTTCTTGAATGGTTTTCTAGACGATGAAGTCTATATGGTACAACCAGAAGGTTTTGTCGATCCAAAACATCCCGACAAAGTATGCAAACTTCAAAGGTCCATTTATGGATTGAAGCAAGCATCAAGGAGTTGGAATAAAAGGTTTGATGAGGAATCAAAAGGTTTGATTTTGTTCAGAATCCTGATGAGCCATGTGTATATCGCAAAGCTAGTGGGAGTAATGTTACTTTCCTTGTCTTGTATGTCGATGACATATTGATAATAGGAAATCACATTCCAAATGTTAAAAGACGTTAAATCTTATCTTGGAAAGTGTTTCGCTATGAAAGACTTGGGTGAAGCGGCATTTATACTTGGAATCAAGATCTATAGAGATAGAAGTAAACGGTTGATTGGATTAAGTCAAAGTGCTTATATAGATAAGATCTTGAGGAAATTCAAGATGGAAAAATTCTAAGCGCGGAAATTTGCCGATGCAAGAAGGACTTAATTTATCTAGCAAGAATGGTGCTTCTACACCTGAAGAGGTGGAGCGTATGAAAAGAATCCCTTATGCTTCGGCGGTGGGATCAATCATGTATGCGGTAAGATGCACTAGACCTGATATTGCGTTCGCGCAAAATATTGTTAGCCGTTATCAGCAGAATCCTGGAGAGGATCATTGGACTGCTGTAAAAAACATTCTTAAGTACATGCGGGCTACTAAAGAATTATTCTTGGAGTATGTTTGAAATCCCAATTCAAAATTCAAAGTGAATAGAAATTGTGATGTTGGATTTCAGGACTGATAAAGATGTTTCAAAATATCAGTCGAGATATGTCTTCATTTTAAATGAAGACACGGTGGAATGCTATAAGCTAAAAGCAAACCACAGTTGCTATGTATATGACAGAGTCTGAGTATATTACCGTCTCAGAGAAGACGACATGAAGGTTGTCTGGATTAGAAAGTTTATTTTTGGATTTTAACATGATAATCCTCAAATAACACACCTATGGATCTATACTGTGATAATTCGGGAGCAATTGTCATTGCCAATGAACCTGGGGTTCAAAAAGGTGTCAGACATTACCAAAGAAGATATCACTACGTTCGTGAGCAAATCGAATCGCGTGAAATCAAAGTACTCAAAGTTCACACAGATTGTAACTTAGCGGATCCTTTTACAAAGGCATTGTCAAAAGGAAAGCTCAATAAGTATGCCGTGGGCATAGGTTATTGCTAGTTATATCATGTAAATCTGTGATTGGTATTTGGATAATGGGATGTTAAACAATTGTTATTTTAATAAATGAATTTTTATACGCGGTATAAGTGGTTTCATTTTATAATAATTGTGTCCTATATTTGCATGTTTAGATCCATGAATATTTGAAAATATTCTAAACGTCCATTGTCGATTAATTATATGGGAATATAATTAAAGTAAGACAATTGTGAGAGATTGGTGAAAATATTTAAGGGAATATTTTGAAGATGGGGGATCGTACCAAACTCACATGATATTCAAAAGGTGAATATTGGACTTACCCCACAGAACGAATTTTCATTTTATGGATCGGTCATTAAATGAAATTCGTGAAATGGTTACTTTATTTATCCTTAGACTTGAGATGCAAGTGAGTTATGCTTGTGTGGATTGCATTTTTAGATTATAGTTCTAACTGTCCTGAACAAGGTAGTAATAAAGGGCTATTTTCAGAAATGTCAAGAAATGACATGGCCAGACACTTGTAGTCAAAACAGGATTTGTTCCTTCAATTTGCAACTGAAGTATGATACCATTTGGCGCCCTCATTAATTAATTAAGATGTTTGTATGTCCATACCCAAATGAACTCAAGAGGTGGTCTTGACTAATTTGGTAATCTTGATTAATTGTAGAAATGAGAAACATAATCGTTAATTTATGAAATGACATTGATCCATATTCATAATTAACAAGGGTATCTGAACAAAGGGATATTAAAGATTAAATCATTTCAAATAGGTAATTTAAGAAACTATTCTTAAATATTTCCGGGAGCATTGGCGTGTTGCTAGACGCTAACCAATGTTATTACTTTTATAAATAACATGCTCAAGTGGGAGCTGTTGGAGTGTGATCATGTTAAATATAAACGTATGTCCGGAAATAATTTAAGCCTACGGGGTCACACGAAATGACACGGTAACTCTATACTATTAATTAGTATATTAAAGTAATATATTAATTAATTTGATCACGAAATGATTAATTTAAATAAATTAAAGGGTTAATTGTATTTAATTAATTAAAAGGAGGATTAAATGTGAAAATAAGGAAATTAGAGTTGAGCTCTAATTCCTAATGGGGGGATTTCCTAATCCCACTCTAATTAGAAAACCCTCCTAATTAAGCCTATAAATAGAGGCATAGGCTTAAGGGTTTTTTACATTCATTCACACAAGAAAATCCTCTTTTCCTCCTTTTGTTTCATTCGACCAAAACCCTTTTAAGGGTGTTTGGTTTTATGTGATATTCAAAACCATGTGATACTTAGATATAATTAATGCCTATCATTAATTATGTTATGAATTGTTAGACAACAACAATTTGGTTACGGTTCATAAGGTTTTCGAATTAAAGGAGATACACAAAGGGTTGTTGTTTCGTGATCGGGTACTAGCATACGGTATAAGGGGTGTCTAGTGTGCGATCGTAGAGGGGTTTTACTTTAAACCCTAAATAATAATAATAATCTTATTATAATATTATTGGAAGCTTTGCGCAAAGGTACACGTTTCGATTCTCTCTTTGTTAATTAATTTGATTACATATACGTTTCTTTCCGCTGCGTACTCGTGAATTGTTATAAGTTTATGTTCTCATATTCTAACATGGAGTTCCATCTAGTTGCAGGTTGTTCACTCGATAAAGAAGCAGCATCAATGGCAAGGTGTAAATCCTTAACAGAGAAACTCGAAAACCCGTTAAAGTTCCAGCTCCACTTATCATTACAATTAGACCACGAAAATGTAGACAACATTTCTTTCCTAATACTGTTATTATCTAACTCGCACACTACTCGACCAATTCCATTCCGGGTTCCCATCTTCGAGGCTGCAAAACAGTCCCTTGGGCCTGCAAAATTCGAATTATACAAACATTTCAGCACCTATACCCAAAGGGCATCGGGAGAATTCACGAATCTCCATCTCCACTTGTATAACAACGCCATATATAATGCATTAAGCGAGCCTATTCCGAGGCCTCCATCTTCTTTTTTCGCTAACACTCTATCCCACTTAGTCCAATGAATCTTTCTTTCTTCAAGTTTCTTTCTTGAAGAGAGAAAGAGAGTAACTACCTAAAGCTCCTAATACCAAGGGTATAAGAATGGAACGACCGCCTATTGAAACTATCTTAGCCTTTCATTTTGATATCTTCTTTGTGAACTTCTCAATAATAGGCATCTATGAATTTGTCTTTTCATGTGAGCCCCAATCAGAATCCCCAAATAATTGAAAGGGAGTTTATCAATCCCACACCCCGCAAAGCGTCCCAACTTCTCAACCTCTTCTCCCCGAATACCCACACCATACAACTTAGACTTTATAGTATTAACTAGTTATTTACCCCGCGCGTTGCTGCGGAGTACGTTTTTTGTACAATAAAGTTTTGGCAAATTTATGTCAAATATTCGACCCCAAACTGTAAAAATGACAATTAACCATCTAGCAATAACATTAAAAATACTGTAAAGGAATAATAAGTCGTATAAAACACAAACAATAACTATATTAATGCTTTAAATGTTTCATGAATGTAAGACGTAAGCATGATGAAAATTATTATATATTAAAAACGTTATATATATGTATAAAAACGGAAGAAAATAATCAAAAACCAAATCTTTAAAAGTAAAACCATAACTGTGTGCAAATTGTATGATGAAAACCTGAGAACCCAAAAGTTTAGTGTCAATAAAAATGAAAACGAAAACTTTGATGTGGGATACAAGTTAAAAGATGAAAACTTTCATTAAAAAAACAACTAAAACATGTAGCAATACAATAAAAATAATGTAAAAGAATATTAAGATGTATAAAAACATAAACAATAACTATATTAATGTTTTAAATGTAACATGAACGTAACGATGATAAAAGTTATTGTATAATGAAAACGCTATATGTATAAAAAGACAAATGAAAATAATCAAAGACCAAATGTTTAAAAGTAAAACCGTAACTGTGTGAAAGTTGTTTGATGAAAACATGAGAACCTAAAAGTTTAGTGTCACGAAAATGAAAGCGAAAACTTTGATGTGGGGTAAAAGTTAAAAAATAGAAATTTTAGGGGGTTAAAACAAAATTTGGTTAAAATTTAGGGGGTTAAAACGAAATTTGGTTAAAATTAGTATGTGCTTTAAAAGCTTGTACATTCCACGCATAAAGTACTTGTACATTTACATAGGTTTTTAGTATATATAAATGTTTAAAAGTAAAACCGTAACTGTGTGAAAGTTGTTTGATGAAAACATGAGAACCTAAAAGTTTAGTGTCACGAAAATGAAAGCGAAAACTTTAATGTGGGATAAAGTAAAAAAAAAAATAATTTTTAGGGGGTTAAAACGAAATTTGGTTAAAATTTAGGGGGTTAAAACGAAATTTGGTTAAAATTAGTATGTGCTTTAAAAGCTTGTACATTCTACGTATAAAGTACTTGTACATTTACATAGGTTTTTAGTATATATATAATTACATAGGTTTTTAGTATATTTATAATGTTTAAAAGTAAAACCGTAACTGTGTGAAAGTTGTTTGATGAAAACATGAGAACCTAAAAGTTTAGTGTCACGAAAATGAAAGCGAAAACTTTGATGTGGGTAAAAGTTAAAAAATATAATAATTTTTAGGGGGTTAAAAGGAATTTGGTTAAAATTTAGGGGGTTAAAACGAAATTTGGTTAAAATTAGTATGTGCTTTAAAAGCTTATTGAAAGTCCCAAGTTTGCAACGATTATATAATTTAACAACTAATGTAAATTACACTAATAAAGAAAGATAAGAAAGTAAACACGTTTAATCATAAGTAGTATTAATTAAACGGTGAATACATGGTTGGTTTTCAAAAAAGAAGAAAGGAAATATTGTTAAGTTTTTGCACACACGAAAAACTTAACAATGATACAATTCTACAATGAGAGAAAAACACACTAAGTGACTATTGTAGAATCAACCAACAGAATTGCGGCTAGGTCAAGTGATGTATTATATAGGAGAGAAGAGACATCACATGACAGCCCAATAGATGTTGACACATGAAGGTTGTCAACTATCTATTGGTGTGTAAGACTGGTCTGCAGAGTTCTCTTTTCTTCATCTTGTTTGTTTCCCAAAACGGCATGAAAGAGAAACACCTTAGTACCAAAACGGTACAAGGTCACATGGCTCTATCTTGATCTTGCAACACGTGTCCTTGGGACCAGTCTTCTTATCTTCATTTTCCCGCCCATATTTGACTTACAAAGCATGGTGGTGAGTCATTGAACTTATCCTTTTAACTCGAAGATAATACTGATCGCTGAAGGCTCGCTGAGGCTGTCAGCGACTACTTGACTCAGCAAGTAATCTTCAGCGAATCCATGACTCAACACTTATGCATTCCACGCATAAAGTACTTGTACATTAGGTTTTTAGTATATATATATAACTAGTAAACTTCTCCGCGCTTCGCGGCGGTAACAAAAAACTAAAATAAAAGCGTTACATTCTACTCATGTAATTCAACTTTGTTAATTCATACAAATTACAAACATTCTGCAATACAATATGTGAAATCAAAAACTATCTCAAGAGCCTAGTTAAAAGTGCAGATTACCTCTTAATAAATAAGCCTTTAGGGGTTTTGTTTTGAGTGCTATATATATTTGAATCCTGAGGTATAGAGGCTTTGGTTAGTAATATTGTAGCTTCTTTGCGGCTGTTGTGGTTGAGCATTGATCTAACACTCTTGACCACAGAGATAATCTGCAACGGAAACAGAAAGAAACAGAATCAGTTGTTGGAGGTGAATGACAAACACATGGTATATATGTTAAAGTGGTTAAAATGGTCAGGCTGGGCACGTCCGAACGTTGGATAATGGCATTTACAAAGAAAAAATCAATATGTTAAAGTTGATTACAAAAATCTGATAATCTAATAGTAATATACAAAGTGAAAATGCATAATTGTGTTAAGGGCGTTCGGCAGTAACATTACATCCTTTCTTCCTGTATGCAAAAAATAACCCAGTTGGTCTAAACTCCAAATCTTCTTGTGTTATTGGCCACTATGTAGCAAATAAACCTTGAGTGGAAGCAACAAATTTTTACCCAAATCTAAAGAGTAACAAAAGAATTAGCACTTTAATAGTAAGGGAAAATAATTAGAGAGGCTCCAACATTTGGCATGTACATCATGTAACAAAAGACCAACTGAATTTTCGCAGGCTCGTTTTCGTATCAAAAACATTAGTAGTGATCAGCCAAAGCTTCAGTTTCAAGTGTTTTTGTAACCTTAAGATATGCCATTCTCGCCAAACATTCTATTGTCTGTCTTTGTAATGGTCAGCAGCAATACTACTTTAGCTTTTAAATTACATAAGCTTTAATCTAATCAACATTATATTGAGTATCATAACCCTAAGGTATCAAATGACTTGCTAGGTTCCCAAAAATACAAATTTCTTTAATCTAAAGCAATAGCTACATCATTTATAATATGAAATCACTTTGAAACCTAGCGCGTTTACATCCCCAAGTCTCAAGTATGGTACAGGACTACATGCTAATGGTCCTACAAACAATAATATGAAAACCATATAAACACCAAGTATAACTAAACAGCAGAACAAATAACATAATAAAATCACTTTACTTCCATACATAAAAGGAGCTATAAACCTTAAAGTATTTTCCATAGCACTTTTTTTTTATCTGGAGCCGTCATAATAAACCTAGTTGAAACTGCATAAATCAACTAAAATATCCACACACACAAAAATTAAGAGATACGAAAATTTAAAAATTACTTCAACTCGATTTTCCGGTGTAACAAACTCAAAAACATATCATATGAAGTTATATAATTTCATAATATATCAAGTTATATACATACCATTTAGCAATAATCACCAACAGAAGGAGGAAGTAAAGCCATCGAAATCTGAAAACACACCGTGTACAAATTAGATTATGAGCTCTTTTAGATTTTAGACCAAAGAAAAAAAGAAGAAGAAGATTGAAAATGGAAGAAAGAATTTGGGGAAATAGGAAGAAAATGGAAGGGGTAAAGTTAAAAGGAGGACAGGAGAACCGACTCGTACCGCATGCACTTACTATAGTACCAACAGCTACATTATTTTATCTCAGAGCACCGACTTATGTGCTTTGTTATGACAATTACATACATTCAATCTGATAAAAATAGGGAAAAGATGTTCCTTAATTTGGGTAGACTAAAGAACACCGATTAGATGGACGGACTGAAGCATACCTATGAAACTGATGGAAGAGATAAGGCGGTAGGTAACGAAGTGCTTTTGATATTGTAAGGCTGGCAGGTAAAGAAAAGGGGAAAAAGAATGGCGGTGTAATTGAAAGCAAATAGCCTTTCAAAAAAAATATTGAAAGCAAATAGAATAAAATAATAATTTTTTGTTACCGTAGATTGCTACAGTGATTAAGACACAACGCCGACAAATGTGAATTGTTGTTTTAATAATAAGAAGACATACATATCTTGTACATTTCTTTGCGATGACCATCAAAGCCTGATATCACAGTATTTTAGAAAAAAACGATTGAAAAACTATGTAAAGATATCTTTTCATTTTGGCTGTGATGCTAGAGGTTAAGCTTTTCATTCAGACTAAAATACTGTTACAATAGTACATTAAAATACTGTTCGTTTTCATTACATAGCTTTTCAATCGTTTTTTCTAAAAAATCCAAAGAGCAATTTTGTTGCAATAAATGAAGTTAATCATTATCCAGGAATATCCTAACTTGCTTCGATTATAGTGAAAAGATGACCCGAGCTATGACAGAATATGAAAAAAACATATCCTTAAAAATATAAACCGCTAAATTTCTATACTTTTTTTTCTATCATCTTAGCCAATCACATTAGCAACAATCTCTGTAGCTTCATAGCTCTAGTTTTGTATAACCATAAATATAGCTACCAAGCATGATCAAGAATGCATCCAAGGTAAAAGGCATGAAGCATATAAACTATTCAGAACCTTCCGCCAAATTCCTTGTATTCAAAAAATCAGATCATTATTGAAATTGTAATCATATCGGAGATTAATTGTTTACTATTTTGGACATAAAGTGTGTTTAGACAGCCCAACCTGTCTGGTATAAAGATTTTACCCATTTTGACTTTGCCACCTCTAAATAATATCAATTGTACATGCTTGAGAATAATTATAAATAAAAAAAAGGACAAACCTTTTGGGCTCTCCAAGTTAGATACCTATGTTGTGCCTCAAGATTCAACGTTATTTGAGAAGGAGCTGCCTCCCTTGTTGCCTTATTAATTAGACTAAGTCAGGCCTGCGAGTTTATAGTAAAAAGGTGAAAGTGAAAAAGTGGCTTAAATAGGAAAATAAAATAAAACCAAATAGTGTATTTTCATGGCTTGATGAAAGTTTGGTCCATATGACTATTGGTAAGAAGAATGTTAAAGACTCGCTAGGAGTTTCCATCCACAAGGTAAAAGCTACATACAATATATGGTTAAGTAGGCACACCATGAAATTAGAAAGCCAAACCTTAGAAATATTACTTTTAAAGAAATAAAAGTCAACACACGTCAGGATTCACGCCAAGAAGAATGTGGCTTTATAATACTTCTCATTGTAAGGCCGGTGCCAACCCCGTCTTGGGGAGCTCGGCGTGGGTCGTTCCCACTCTTCCCGGGTTGGCAGCACCTCGGCGTGGTGCTCTTCTTTCTCCCCCTCTTCCTAGTAGCGCCGAGCAAGACGAGGGACAGGTGGGGTCCATGTGGGGCCGAGTGTAAAGTAAACAAAATAAAAGTGTTTTTTTTCAGATTTATCAATTATATATATATATATATATATATATATATATATATATAGAGAGAGAGAGAGAGAGAGAGAGAGAGTATGTATATGTGTGTGTTTGTGTGGAGGAGAAGAAGATGAAAATTTAAGTGTTTTTTTTTTATTCTTTTTATTAGATGGCCGTGTATTTGTGTGTGTTTGGGTTTTACTTTCTTTTTTATTTAATTTTTTTAATTTAAGTTTTAATGTTTTATCTTTATTAGATTTTATTTTATGAAGTTTATCTAATTTAATATTTTATGTAAATTTTATTAATGTGTAATGTTTTATTTTATATAAAAGTTGAGGAAGAGATGAGGAAGAGGTGAGGAAGAGGTAGGGTTGGTAGTGAGTAGGAAGAGGTGATTTAAGGAGAGAGAAAAGCTGATGTGGCAGTGAGGAAGAGCCAGGAAGAGCAGGGTTGGCAGAGGCATAATGTGCTTCATTCATGACATCATGCAAACAATTGAGGTCCCTGTTATGGGACAATGAAAACTGACTTTTAGTTCCCAAATGCTTCAAACAACCAACAATAATATTCTCTGCACATTATAAGCTACTATATTTTGAACATAATAGTCCCGACTCCCGTCAACCTTACTATTATATCTCAACAGTTCCCTTGGGTATTACTTGAGACAGTTCTAACATCTGAATACTTTGTTTACCAGGTTATAGTTTATACCAATATAGATTTTGAAGGTCCCTGATAGACTCATGTTGTTGGCACCACAACAAATAAAAATAATACACACATTACTTTAATATTCTATATGATTGCAAACTTATGTTAAATATAAATCCAATATTCTAAATAAATGATTTAAGGCTTTTTGTATATTGATTGTATCTTGAGTTACTTTTGACCCATTTTCAATTTAATTTTGACCCATTTGAGATAGCAACTTACATTCAATTGCCACCACCAAGCTCAACACCGCAGAGAATGAGAAAAAGAGTAACCTTTGGTATGTATGCTTACGTTTCTACTTAGCAAGGCCACATCAGGTTGTAAAGATTATAGATCTTTGTTGGGCGTTTTCGTGTACAACCTGAATTAAACGACTAATGAGAATCAAAACCAAGACAAGATTGTAACATATCTATACTATATTATAAAACAGATTTCCTCTATATTTTCAACATTGAACTTAAATTTTCAATATTGATTTTAAGTACTTCCCTAAAATGCCCCTCCTATCTATTCTATATTCACCTAAAATAACAATAATACTCTTTCTCTCTCCTCAAATCTCAACCAATCATTTTTTTTCTCTCTCATCCATAAATCATTTATTCCTCCAATTCATTCAAAATCTTTTATCTCAAAAACCGTACATCGATAAATTATAAGGGGACTAGGAGTGGTGAACACAATTTTATCAACCCTCTCAAAATTAACCAATACAATTCATCCATCTCATTCCAACTTTTTAACCCTTCCAACCAACCCTCTAAACCTAATTCATTGGCATTCATTAAAATCTTCAACCCTCCCAATTTTTTTTTAATTTTCAAACTTTTTTTTTAATCAAAATAAACAAACTATTCAAACAAGTAAAAAAAGATATAAATAAAAAAGTGCATCACATAACCAAATAAAAAAACGATAACATCCATTACATAACAAACCAAATAAAAATACGATTAAACGTCCATTACAACAATGAAAGATGATAAATAAGGATTGAACGGCCAATTATATTTTGGCGATGTGGCGTTTTTTCTGTTGAGCACCCATTCCAACAAAATCGGATCATCGATATCACTATGCGACGTCTTGAAGAACTTGTAGTCATCCCGCTCACTCTTCTCCTTTTGTTGTTGATATTGGAGGTCCAAAATAGCTTTTGTCTTCTCGGTGATTTCCGCCATCATTTTCTTCTTCTCATCCGCATACAATTAACGGAGTCAACAATAGTAGCCGCACTTGACGCCTCACTAACCGGTTTTTTGCCTTTCCTTGGACGAGTGGGGGTGTTGTCTTCATTCAAATCCGGAATGATTGTAGCCGGATCATTGCACTCGACGCATAGTTGCCCCCATCGGATGACTTTCTTCGCTTGTCGGAACTAGTGGATGAAGCGTGAGTAGATTGAGAAGCTTGAGAAGCTTGAGTAGTCTTTTGTTGAGTAGCTTGAGTAGTCTTTTGTTGCTTCCATTTAGCTTCATCTTTTACAACATTCCAAGCCAATTGGTGAGGAAAAGCTTTGCCTACTTTAGTGTCATAATCGGCCAAGGCGTTTTGCAACACATCAAGATCCGTACACCCACTTTGCCACATACGATACTGCCAAACAATTACAAATTTAAAATCAATCAATCGTATACACTGCGATGGACCTAAACTACAATTACAAACTAAAATTGAAATACAATTACAAACTTATGGGCCTAAACTACACTGCCTAACAAACTTATATTCATATATGGGCCTAATCGTGTACACTGCCAAAATTACAAACAAATTGAGATACATAGCAAATTTCCTACTAATCCGATGCAACACACTGCCAAATTCACATTAATTAACTACTCAAAAACAATGCCATGGCCGATTCACATATCAATTAACATATCGATTCACATATCAATCAAATTACAACAACTAAATCAATTAACAATAATAAAACAAATAAATTTTACAATACAAGGAGTAACTGCATAAAAGTTACTACCCGATGATAGGCAGACGGGCAACAAGCTGCGCCGCCACCCCTTTCTGAATAGCAAAACCTATCCTACTAAAAACAAACCCTTGGTCCCTGGGGGTCGAGGCGTTGCTATGAACGACCTTCTGTATTCTAGCGAGAAACCGAACCGCTTCTGGGGCTAAAAAACCAAAGGTATCGAAGGCAAAAGGGACAAAAACATGTTGGTTTTCAGTACAAGCTTTATCATGTTTAGCAAACTTTTTCTGTTCCGCCTTCAATGCCGCCTGCCCTGCCAAAAAACCGTTATCCCGGAGGCCAACAAGGGGGGATACACCTGTGAGATCCACGCACGCGTGTTTCCCACCATCCCATCCAAAAACTAGAACATCCGCAGGGCGCAAGGTAGATCTCCCCTCAGCCGGATCTGTTAGAAAGTTAACAGGAGCCTCTTTTTTTGCAGATATCCCCGCCCTCCTTAGAGCATCCCACAACACATCGCGAACCAAATCATGCCGATACTTGAAACCTGGCAATTCTTTGCAATGCAACGCATGTTCCCCAAACTTATCCAAACAGGCCTTATGACACACCGGACAAGGCTCATCCACTGGGAACAATGGGACCATTAGACGGTATTTAAGGACCGCCCTGTATTCAATCGAAGACATGTGTTGCCCAAGCCCCTCGATAGGAAGAACAGACAGGAAATCTTGTGCATGAGGTCCTTGTAAACATTCCAACACAGCATTCTGCCGCGGGGTCAGATCATAAACAATCCCAAGATTTTTGACGGTTTTACTATAAAGGGCACTCGCCAAAATTTGTTGAGGTTTTGGAGGGGCGGTATCCTTACTAGAAAAAACACCTAAATCAAGGTCTGGGAGTGTCACATGTAAACCTCGCAGCACCTGTTCGTAGTCTGAGTCGAGACCAGTGACCCCACTATCACGTAGGATGTGATCTTGCAGCTTCCAAGATTGAGCTCTTGAAGCCACAAATGCGTAGGTGGAAACTTCTTCAGCCTTAAGAAGCCCCAACCCTCCAAACCGGATCGGGAGGGAAGCCATCCTCCATTGTAAATCACCAAAGTACGGTCCCCCACATACAACGATATCTTCAATAGCACTCCTGAGTCCTTTGTCAAACAACGACACTGCCTCCTTAGCAAAAGAAGGTTGACAAGTACGCAAGCCGAACAACATCTTAGCAACACCCATACATGACCTCAGAAGGAGGAGCTCACTTTGAGGATCCCTTAACTGGGGAGGCACCTCATAAGGTCCACCGCGCAAGAGGCCCTTTTGACAGCCAACTTACTAATATAAACTCCATCCCTACTGACGGCTCCCCCCAAAAGTTTCACCCCTCTATCCGGCCTCCCGATTTCACTAGGAAAAAGGCCTTCTTTCACCTTCAACCCATTACAAGACGGCCAGAAAACTTCAGTTTTCTTGATGTTGAGCTTGAGTCCCAAGGAAGGACCCTCTGCTCTAATAATGGTTAAAGCTTTAGCCACCTCCTCTACGTTACCAATGATCGTGCCATCATCCAGGTACCAAGCATGGAAAGGGAGGGAACAAGTGTCCCTCACACGGTGAACGAGAGGGTGCAAAGCAAGGGCAAAGAGTAGAGGACCAAGAGGGTCCCCTTGTTGAACTCCAGTAGTAGACCCAATGCATACATTCCCAACATATAATCTGGCAGGTTGCGCATACAAGAACTCAACCCAAGGCGAAATAGATGGGCAACGTAGGCGGACCTCGCGTAAGAGGGCCGTCCTATCCACAAGGTTAAAGGCATTAGAGAACATGTTCATTGCTCGTGTTCATTGCTCTATTCATTGTACTCCACTTTGTGTTTAAACTATAATGGGTTCGAGTTGTTCCTCCCAAAAGTGATGAAAAATGCTCCAAGATACGTTCCCAAAACTTGTCTCTTCCTTGTTCATTCCCGATTACTCGACAAGTTGAGACGTGAATCCATGCCTTGGCCAAAGCCACTTCCTCCTCTTGAGACCACGGTTTCTTATCCGCACGTCTCTTGAATTTCTTCGGTGGAACTTCTTGAACATCTTGTGTGTGAACTTCTTGAACACCATCTACAATATTTGAATGACCAAAACAAAAAAAGAACAAAAATTGATATGGCCTAAAAGTTTTAAAAAAATGGCCGAAACAAATTGATAAAAAAGAGTACCGTTTGGAACTTCTTGTGTTTCGGGTACACTCTCTTCTTCATCGTCGCTTGGCAACTTGTCATGATAGGCTTGATGGAAAGGTTCAAATTCCACCGTTTGAACGAATTCGTAATCCCGGATACTCATTTTTGGAGTTTCGGTATAATACAATGGTTGGGAACTAGCTGGTTGGGGATAGTAAGGTTGAGGAGTCGATTGTTGACGATGATGGTATGGTTGAGACATCGTTTGTTGAAGATTCGAGTGTTGTTGATTGTACATCGGCAGTGGAGGCACAAAACCGCGACCACGACTCAAACCATTACGCCCACGCCCTAGACTAGCCTCTACAAAACCGCGACCACGACTCAAACCATTTTGCCTTCTAGGATCCATGATGATAGAAGTGTTTTTGGTGGTGATAGATGTGGTATGTTGAAATGAAGAAGAAGATATATATATATATATGGTATGCAACGGCTATATTTTTTTCAAAAAGGGAGAAATTTATTTTTTTTTAATTAATTGCCTTCAACAGCTACTTTTCTTTGAAATGAGTCACAAGCATTCAATGCCAACGTCTACAATTGATTTTATGGGAGGAGGCTTGTGATACCTTCAACCAACCCTCCAGCCCAGCCCGCCCAACTACCGGCATTGGTGTACCCGCCAGTTTCAAACAACCCGTCAACCGTATATCGATAAATTATAAAAATTGTATGGGTGTTCTTAAAATTTCATGCTCTTTCATTAGAGATGTCATTCGATATACTTTCGACGAATTTTTAAATACGAGGCTGGAGGCCGGCTAAGGCATTTGACTATCTGTTAGGTCGAAAATCGACCAAGTATAATTTGTTCAGAAATAGCTTGAAGTTTAGTGAAGACATTCTTACAGAATTCTGAGATGTCTCAGAATTCCTTCACTGAAGCTTCACTTCAGTTCAGATCGAGACAAATCTGAAGCATTCATTCTGAAGTCAAAGACTGAAGTATGAAGAAGAGAATCATCTCAGAAGCGAGCAAAGAATGATTCTACCAGATCAAGACTGAAGCATCTCAGTGTAAAGTATTTACAAAACTTTACACTGATTACGAGGAAGACTTTACTTTACATACCTTTACCCAGTTAATAGACTTATATATTAACAAAAGGTACAAGGTAAAAGTATAGGTTTGGAACATAGTACTATAAGTCACATCAACTGACTTATATACTATTCCTAGTACAAGCATGTAAGGAATTAGCTTTAATTCCTTAAATGCTCACAACCACTTTTATACGATCCAGTCCATGTCATCATGAACTTGGTCTATAAATACAAAGTCTTCTCACAACTTGCAAATGGCTTAGAAACTTTAGCATTGCAACTTGTGAGATATACTCTAAGAAAACTTACGAGTATTTCCAAGTTTATTAGATCACTTGTATTTCGGGATTGTTTAGATACTTACACTTGGGTGTTTATCTTTGTTCCGCAACAATCCTTGTATTTGTTTATATATCAATAAATCAAATACATTAGAAAACAACGTGTCTCAATGCTACATACTTGATTATATTTATATATATCTTTATATAGTTTCTGCCATTTGTTCTTGCATTTTATATATTGTCAATTGTTTCTTGTTATCCATATCTGGATCGTAAACTGAACTTGTCCATCAAGATCAGTTGTACTTGCCAGTCGGGTTTGTTATTCATCTATATATTTGGGACTCATAATTGGTATCAGAGCAGCAAGGTTGAATTTTATCAATTCATTAACCTTTGATCTGCATAGATGGCTGACTTTGAACAAGAACGACCTGACCCTAATAATGCTACCCAACCCCCTCTCATCAACAACAATATACCATCACACAATGTACACGTACACTTTCCAAATAATCCTGTTCCCAAGTTTGATGGGAACAGTGAAAACTTTCAAACATGGAAAGCGTGCATGCTTAAGTATATTGCTGGTGTTGAGAGACATTTACCAGATATCTTAAAAGAAGGACCCTTTGTCCCTATGAATGCTTCTACTGTTGTCGGAAATGCCGATGGGACTCCTAGGCAGTCACCTAAGGAGAAGGATCATTGGTCTGAGGAAGATCATAGACTTGTAGACCTGGACACCAAGTTACAAAATATGATTTTATACGCAGTTCCAGAAACCCTTATGCCCACTCTTGTTTTACTTGATAATTCCAAACTAATGTGGGAGGAACTAATGACACAGTTTGAAGGCACGAATGAGACAATTGTCACAAGAAAGTTGCTTTAAACAAAAGATATGAGTCTTTCTTTGCTATCCCTGGGGAGTCTTTAACTCAAACCTACATCAGATTTACAAATCTGGTAAACCAACTGAAAGCCCTGGGTGTAACGAAAGACAAAGAAATTTTGTTGGAAAAATTTTGTGACATTTTACCTTCTAAATGGGAAAATTTAATCTTGGTCTTGAGACAAGGCAAAACCTTGCACAGTCATACTCTTGCTTCCCTTTATGGAGCCTTCAGATATACTGAAGAGAACAAAGCTGAAAGGGCCTTGGCTGAGCAGGATGCCAAGAATCATGTTTCTACCAGTTCTGGTACGGTTCAGTATTCTGAACCACATAGTACTGCACTACTATCTTCTGAGAGTGATGTTTTTGACTCGATGAAGAAGATGGTTTCTGAAATGTTAAAAACTGGTGTCTCTGCTAATGTCACTCATGATTGTGATGAGAATGACAATGATGATCTGGTTGCCATGCTGGCTAAAACGTTCAATCGTTTTAAGGCCAAATCAAATCGATCTGGCAAACCTTTTGCTTCCAGTGCTTCTATTGACAAGTCTAATCTTGAATGCTTTAAATGCGGCAAGAAAGGACATTTCATGAAGGAATGCAGATCTAGTCAACCTTCATCATCACAATCTGCTCCTAACCATTCTATTTTTCAGAAGTCTGATGACAGCTATAAGGCCAAATACAAGAAGTTGAAGGCACATATGGCTCTTTTGGTACAAGACAACTCAAGCAACAGTTGTATGATTGCCAAAACTGAAAAGTGGGAAGACTCTGATGAATCATCCGATGATGAGGAGGAAGTTAGGGACATGTGTTTCATGGCACAAGAAGATCAAGGTCATTTGGTCAAAACCGATGTTGAATCTGGTCGCTGGGTAGATATTGTGATGAAAAAGGTCAGTAATTTTGGCTATGAAGAAAATGAGGAACATAAACTGGACCTTTTGGTTCTGTTAGAGGCTGACATCTCATTTGTTGAGACAGTGCGTTCAGAAAGCTTAAAAATGTTTGAAAACAATACTTCTGAACTGAACGCCAGTCAGGCCAGACTAAAAGAACTGAAAGATGTTCATTTGGCTCTAAAAAGTTATCAGTCTATGGTTGCCACTTTAGAGTTGGAAAAAGAAGAGTTAAAAACCATCCTTGAAAAAGAACAGAAAATAATTAAATCTTGGATGAGTGCACCAAAACCAGATGCTGCAATAAAAAATACTTTTGCAAATCAAAAAACAGCATATGAATCTGGTGATCTTCACATGGCATCTATAATCACTGATTTAGATGCACTTCCAAAGGAAATGAAACCTGAAATTATTTTTCCTAAAGTTGGCAAACAGAAAACTGTGACTGATAGGGCCCAGGAACAATCTGAGGGTAAATCTGAAACAGCTCAGACAACTGGTTCAGAAAGGAAGGCTAAAACCAAAAAGCCATCCCCTCAGACTTCATCTAAGGTTCCCAAGGACCAAAAGAAGAAGAAAATTATCTCCCCCACTGAGCCATCTACCTCAGATTCTGGTAAGGCTCAGGTGTCTAATGAAGAATCAATCTTGTTAAGGTTAGAAAGTCAATTTCAACTATTGGCTAGACAAGTGCAGAGTTGTAATGCACGTTTAAAAAATGTTGAAACCACTCCTCTTCAACCTAAACAAAATGCAAAACCTTTTTCTAAGCAAACCAAGCAGAAATCTGAAAAAGAAAAAGGTTGAAAAATCCATCAAACCAACTACTTTTGTGTCATCTGAGATAATGACTGAAATCCCATTTGACCCATCTGTTCCTCATAAACCAAAGAAATCTGAGACTGCTAAGGGAGAGTCTAGTGAACCCATCCATAGATGGGTTCCCAAAAAGAACTAATCTTTGTTTGTGTGCAGGAAGACCGAAAGAAGAACATATGGTTTCTGGACAGTGCTGCTGGCCGAACCATGACTGGTTATCAGACCCTACTAGAGGAATATAGGGTGCAAGAGGGGCCCTCAATTGTTTTTGGAAATGATGGTAATGGAAAAACTGAGGGGTATGATGTAGTGAATAATGGTCAAGTCAAATTCACACGAGTTGCATATGTGAACGGTTTGAAATATAACCTGGTCAGTGTCAGTCAACTATGTGATGATGGCTTCAAGGTTTTATTTGATATTTCACAAGGCACCATATTCAACAGAGATGGAAAGGTGGTACTGATTGCACCAAGAAAGGGAAACATTTATGTCATTGATATGAATCCTTCTATCTCTGAACAATGTTTCTACACAAAGGCTGATGAAGACACAAATTGGTTGTGGCACAAGAGATTATCTCATCTGAACTTCAAGAACATTAATAAGTTGTATAGAAAACAACTTGTTGATGGGATACCCTCTATGTCTTTCAATAAAGACAAGCCATGTCCAGGTTGTGAAATGGGTAAGCAGAAAAGAGCTTCATTCAAGACAAAGCAAAGCTTTAGTATAACTGAACCTCTTCACATGCTTCACATGGACCTCTTTGGACCAGTGAATGTTCAGACCAGAGCAGGAAAGAAATACACCCTTGTCATCGTAGATGAATATTCAAGATATTGTTGGGTGATTTTCCTCAAGTCCAAAAGTGAAGCTGCTGCTGAAATCATTGCTCTCATCAAACAAATTGAACTCAAGCACAAGCGAAAAGTTTGTCAGCTCAGAAGTGACAATGGCACTGAATTCAGAAATGCCACTCTGGAGTCCTTCTGCACTGAAAAGTGGCATATCTCAGAACTTCTCCTCAGCACACACACCAGAGCAGAATGGTGTTGTAGAAAGAAAGAATCGTACGCTGATTGAAGCTGCTAGAAGTATGTTGAATGAATCTGGTCTTCCCAAGAATTTCTGGGCTGAAGCTGTTGCAACTGCTTGCTACACTCAAAACAGATCTGTCTATGTCAAAAGACACAAGAAGACCTCCTATGAAGTACTCAGAAATAGAAAGCCTAATATTGGATACTTCCATGTATTTGGATGTCCAGTATACATTCTGAATAACTCTAATCAGCTTGGAAAATTTGATGCAAAAGCTGATGAAGGGTACTTCCTGGGATATTCATCAAATCGCAAAGCCTTTAGAGTCTTTAACAAGAGACTTGAAAAGGTTGATGAGTCAATTCATGTTACCTTTGATGAATCAAATTCTGCAATTTTTAAAAATTCCATTCCTGTACCACCCTCAGAAAGTCCAATAAGTTTTGGTGATTCTGATCCTATTGCTGAAACTGATCAGTCACCTGAACATGCTTCTGAACATCTCCGTTCAGAACCAGTAATAATCAAGCCTAGCAACATTCCATTTTATCCTCCAGTTAGTTTCAAACTACCTTCTGAACTAACTATTGGATCAAATGTATATGCTGCTTCTCCTATGATATCTGGCTCCACTGAGCAACCTCAATCTGAAGAATTTCATGATGCAAGTCATGATCTGCAGGAAGAAGAAGAAGCTGAAGATGTATTCTCTGAAGCTCCTCCTGAAGTTACTCAGAGAAGTTCTTGCACTGATATCATTATTCATCCTGGTCAATACTCTAAATGGACAAAAGCACATCCAATCGAGCAAATTATTGGAGAGTCCAGTAGAGGGGTTCAGACCAGAAGAGCCACAAGCGACCAATGCTTATACGTCAGCTTCTTATCTCTAATTGAACCCAAGAAGATTGACGAGGCTATGCAAGACCCAAGCTGGGTTGAAGCCATGCAAGATGAGCTCAACCAGTTTAAAAGAAACGATGTATGGGAACTCGTTCCCTGTCCCAGTAACCTGAAGAAGGAACCAATTGGGACAAGATGGGTCTTCAGAAACAAGATGGATGAAGATGGTCACATAATAAGAAACAAAGCAAGACTTGTTGCAAAGGATATGCACAAGAAGAGGGAATAGATTTTGATGAAACTTTTGCACCAGTTGCTAGACTTGAAGCTATCAGAATATTCTTAGCTTTTGCAGCTCATCATAAATTTAAAGTCTATCAAATGGATGTCAAAAGTGCTTTTTTGAATGGCGAACTAGAAGAAGTCGTTTATGTGCATCAACCACCAGGGTTCATCAATGAAGAAAAACCACATTGGGTGTACAGACTGAACAAAGCCTTATATGGTCTGAGACAAGCGCCCAGAGCCTGGTATGATACTCTTACTAAACATCTTCTTAAAAATGGTTTTAAACGTGGTGCAATTGATAAAACTTTGTTCATATTGCATGATAAAAGTGATATCCTTTTAGTACAAATTTATGTTGATGATATTGTGTTTGGTTCTACTAATGAGAAGATGTGTGAAAATTTTTCAAAAATCATGTCTTCTGAGTATGAAATGAGTTTATT
>CM067174.1:113549968-113582436 GCA_034093135.1 Erigeron breviscapus | reverse complement strand
CTAGCAAGTGTCAACACAAGGTTGGTGAGTTCGTAGGTGTCAAATAACAACATCAATTATGATAATATATCAAGTACTTATACAATATCATAGAGCAATAACAATACTTACTGTAAGCTCTTTGTGTTAGGCATATGTTCACACAACAATCATTTCTTCAAATACAATAATTAAACAAATATGCCAACAAGTACCAATGATATCAATTCAACCCATCATTATCAACATATATCACACAAGGTTCCCTCCAAAACGAGGTGTGCACATCATCAAATATCGCACAAGGTTCCCTCCAAAACGGGGTGCGCACATCAATATCAACATCATCAACAACATCATTATCAACAATTACAACAAACACAATAACCAAATCAAGGTACTGAGATCAATTCCCATAAACATTCACATAAGCAGTTATCTATATATATATGAGTTGTATTCATTTAAAAACAAGGGTTTTTGTGAAAACCAGGAAACTAATCTAGACCATTGGATCAGATGTAATCTAAGGCCAGGATCATTTAAAAAAAAAACACGGAGGGGCAAAAAGGTCATTTTGCACGCACTATATAAACAAAAAAAAACACCCCACTCCTCCTTCACTCACGTTCCCTCCGGCGATCCAAAACCCTAGACCGCCACAAACCACCGCCGGAAATCCTCTTCATCATCCAAAACTGTTCCTCGACGTCGGTAATCAACGTCAAACACTCTCCCCGACTTCCTCTTCATCTTCCTTCTATCTATTTTGTCCGATTCGTATTGTTAATCGCTGCCGGAATTCAACTTCAATTAACGTCGCCGCCGTCAATTAAAACAGTAACTGATTCCGATATGTTAATAAATGGAGGAAGACGATGTGATAAGCGATGAGGAACTCGAAGAAATAGTAAACAGTAAGTGAATCTGAAACACAAGCTATTTGTATCTGTTTATATATTCAGTTTATGGAATCACAAAATTGATGATCAATCTGAATCACTAGGTGTTTTTTTCGCTTAATGACATTTAGATTTCATGTAATTTTGATAATTTGTAGTTTTGATTTAAACTGTTTGAAACTCGATATGCTTTGAATGTGAAACACAAGGTGTTTATATGTTTCTGTTGATTAATGACCATTAGATTTCATGTAATTGTGATTATTGGTAGGTTTGAATCAAATGTTTGATAATCATTATGCTTAGAGTGTAAATAAATAATTCTCCAGTGTTAAAAAATTGCAACTTTTTGTCTGCCAGCCGGTGTTCTACAATGTGCGAGCTTGTATGAGTTTGATTAGGACTGAGCAAGCCATGTCATATCGAGCATGCAAAACATGTAACAAGAAAGTTAATGAAGCTCTTGATTCTGGTTACTGGTGTGAAGCATGCCAAAAGAACGATGCTAGCTGCAGTTTGAGGTTTGTCTGATTTTGGCTAATTAACTTACCTTATTATAGTGACTAAGTACAATATTTCAACTATACTGAATTTGTGGTCGTTTCAGGTATATATTGAGTGCAAATTTTTCTGATGCAAGTGGCGGAGCTTGGTTTTCAGTTTTTAGTGAAGAAGCTGAGAAAATAATTGGCTGCTCGGCTGATGAGCTTGATAAAATGAAGTCACAGGTAAAAACCATAAAAGTTTTACATAAAAGCTTGCAAATTTCACAAATACTGTATAAGACTAGTTGTTAGCTATTAAGGTTTTTTTTTGTATAAAATAGTAATGTTTAGGATATACTACTCTGGAAAAGAAAAGAAAAACAAACGTTTTGTTACAACACTGTTTGTATGGATGCCGATATAATTTATTCACAGGCGGACTGTTTTAAATTGGCTTAATTGTGACCCATGTCTAAGGGTGTCCCACCTGATATTGGATTTAAAACACTAGTTGAAGAGTTGGGTCTGACCATGGAAGCTGTTGCATATGTTTATTAGCATGTTATTTCGTACTTTGGATTCTGTATGCACATATTGAGTGGTAGTGCAGATTACACTTCTTTTTGTTTAATGAAGTCTCTTTTTTAATTCTGGTTGTCTGTGAGACAATGGTGGTCAGAATGGCGCCTGTTGTCCTCACAGGTTCAAACCACCCCTAAAAACGTAGATATAAGACTGCCTTGGCACCAGGCGTCTCTGGGAGGTTTTTGAACCGACCTTGGCTACTTAGGGTGATGGGGCTACAATAACATGAGGCGATGGTATGCAGTGTCTTGGCGGCGCATTTCACGTTTGGGCATTTTTAGAAAATAAAGAGCCTTGTTTTTGTTGGCGACATTTTCTTAGTATCTTGTTGGGCCATCGGGTTGGGCCGGTTTTTAAGTCCGGGATATGAAAATAAAGGGCGTCTCTTTTTCTGCAATATCAACACAATTTGAGGGCCAAGAGAAAAAGAGGATGATGGTGGTACGGTTCCTAGAGATAGTAGTGTTTATTATTTGTCTCAGTGAATGTTATTTACTTTCGAAATTGCAAAATAGCCAACTGTGATACTATTACTTACTAGTCACTATGATTTTGTGAAAACTTTTAGTATGTAACTGAAGCATGAAGTATCTTTTGTATTTTTGTTATGTAGATCAGTAGAAGTGAGTTTTTGTAGCAAATAAGACTCTGATACAAGTATTTGGTAAAATAAGACTCTGACCGCGGAGGTGTGTGCCTAGACCCTAATCATGTTGACTTTTATCGCCTCAGAGTACCTATCGCCTTTTTAAAACAAGAACCTTCCTAGATAAACATCTTGGGGAGGGCCATGGAAAGGGTTCAGAAACAATCACGGGGATGCCCCAATATGGCTGAGTACATCTGAGTCAAAGACTCGCCCTCCTTCGGTAACTTGAAATAGGGAAATTCCCTTCTGTTTATCATAGACTAATTTGCGACCTGTTTGATCCATATTACATACAAGTTAACAGGGTTGATATTCATTACATTGGCTTATTCTTATACGTGTTATCAATCAATAGGCACCGATCTCATGCTAACCAGGATAAAAATCATTCACCCAAAAGTTATATTGAGAGGAGGTGCCAAGCGACCTGATGGAAAGCTTGCTCCAACTCGAGCTCAGATGGTTGTCTTGACCCATCCCATGCATAAGTGCCTGCACCATATGGACTTCCACCTTTCCCTCTCTCCATTTCGAACATGTCAGCTCTAAAAGTATATCCAATTGGCACGAAGATCATCCCATGGTGAGCAAGCTAAGTAATTGCAGTCCATCTGTGATCAACAATTCAATCTATGTATTACAAGAAATTGGCAACATAAGTACGCATATTATTAGGATTGATGGGTACTAACGGGGTAGTTTCTTCGCCACTACATTGAGCCCTTGTGCTATTAAAGATACCGGCAGGGTTGCCAGCAAGTTTTTGTGTTCTCCAATGACTGCACAATTTACACTAACCACCTGGAATGGTAGGAACCTATGAAAAGAAATCGCAACTGTACATGCATATAATAAAGTTTTATTTAAATACTACCGAAGTTTATTCTGAGCAACAGCTTGACAAAGCTCAAGTTCTTCATCAAACAGCACTCTGTTGGAAGGAAATGATCTGCATTTGGGTTTGGGCAGTGTAAATGGAACGGTGTACCTCGGTGGAAATGCTGACTCCTGGAATAAAACAGCTGCCACCTGGCGCATCTCAACAAACTTAAGGCAGGAAGGAGGCCGAGGCCCATGCCTAGGTGCTTTTGGAGTTCTTGGTAATGTCAGTACTTTCCTATTTTCATCTTCCTTGCTGCATTACATAACATATAATGTTATTAGTAGTTGGCATTTAGATGTTGCAGTTCTGACCCATTCAGTAATTAATGGGCTGATCCAGGTCATATTTTATCTCTAACAGGTATCAAGTTAAATGGATGTTCACTAAAAGCAAACATGCCAAATGGGTCAACCATGTCAAAAGTCCCTTAAATGGATGCATAAGCCATATAAATCATTTCATTAAAGTTATAGTCTATATTTGTAATCGATTTCCTAAATGTTTATAAAAAGTATGCAGAAGTTTTGTGTATAAACATTAACAGTTGTGATTAAATCCATCACCGATCAACCTCGCAATATAGTTATTACAATCACAACACTAAACAATTTTGTTCCTAACTATATATACAAACTTCATTTCACACAATTAATGATAGTTCATATAAAGTCATTTCAACAAGTAACGCATCTAATCAAACAAAGAGAATAAAAGATCGAAAGGAAGCAGTACCGGCGAACGTGAAGGCTAAATCCGATACGCAAACAATAACCGATTGCGATATCTCCATGTTATTCTGTCTAGCTGTATCCAAACACACACACACACACAATTAGTAATCAATTACTTTATTCGGAAAAAAAACAAAATGTATTCAATTAAATATAAATAAAGAAAAAATACATAATCTATATATATATATAGAGAGAGAGAGAGAGAGAGAGAGAGACCTTCGGATTGAGCAATAGAGATAGTGGAAAGGCGAAAACGATCACGGAGATGATTAGTGGTTTCTTCATCTTCTTCTGCTCTGTCGTCTTCGCTTCCGATGTAACCGCCGTCTTCGATTGGATTCATTCAATTCGATTTAATTTCTGTTGATATTTTAGGGTTCTAAGAATTTTGATAGCAAACCCTAGGTTTTGATTTGATTGAAATGGTGGATTTCGCGTGAAAATAAACTGCGGACGGAGATAAGAATCGATTAAACATTATTAATCGCGAATTCAGCCGGATTATCGACGGCGGCCGGAGAAAAAAGGAGGCCGGAGAAGAAAGGGAGGGCGGAGAGGAAAGAGAGCGAGGGAGAGAATTAGGGGAGATCTGGAAAGAACTGAGAAACAACGAGTGACTTTGGGGGTTTTGTTTAAGGGGTGAAAAGACGGATATACCCCTCCGTGTTAAAATTGTTTGTATGGTGTTTCCTTTAATCTGGGCCGTAGATCTAGATAGATGGATGGCCAGGAGTTGTATTCATTTAAAAACAAGGGTTTTTGTGAAAACCAGGAAACTAATCTAGACCATTGGATCAGATGTAATCTAAGGCCAGGATCATTTAAAAAAAAAAACACGGAGGGGCAAAAAGGTCATTTTGCACGCACTATATAAACAAAAAAAAACACCCCACTCCTCCTTCACTCACGTTCCCTCCGGCGATCCAAAACCCTAGACCGCCACAAACCACCGCCGGAAATCCTCTTCATCATCCAAAACTGTTCCTCGACGTCGGTAATCAACGTCAAACACTCTCCCCGACTTCCTCTTCATCTTCCTTCTATCTATTTTGTCCGATTCGTATTGTTAATCGCTGCCGGAATTCAACTTCAATTAACGTCGCCGCCGTCAATTAAAACAGTAACTGATTCCGATATGTTAATAAATGGAGGAAGACGATGTGATAAGCGATGAGGAACTCGAAGAAATAGTAAACAGTAAGTGAATCTGAAACACAAGCTATTTGTATCTGTTTATATATTCAGTTTATGGAATCACAAAATTGATGATCAATCTGAATCACTAGGTGTTTTTTTCGCTTAATGACATTTAGATTTCATGTAATTTTGATAATTTGTAGTTTTGATTTAAACTGTTTGAAACTCGATATGCTTTGAATGTGAAACACAAGGTGTTTATATGTTTCTGTTGATTAATGACCATTAGATTTCATGTAATTGTGATTATTGGTAGGTTTGAATCAAATGTTTGATAATCATTATGCTTAGAGTGTAAATAAATAATTCTCCAGTGTTAAAAAATTGCAACTTTTTGTCTGCCAGCCGGTGTTCTACAATGTGCGAGCTTGTATGAGTTTGATTAGGACTGAGCAAGCCATGTCATATCGAGCATGCAAAACATGTAACAAGAAAGTTAATGAAGCTCTTGATTCTGGTTACTGGTGTGAAGCATGCCAAAAGAACGATGCTAGCTGCAGTTTGAGGTTTGTCTGATTTTGGCTAATTAACTTACCTTATTATAGTGACTAAGTACAATATTTCAACTATACTGAATTTGTGGTCGTTTCAGGTATATATTGAGTGCAAATTTTTCTGATGCAAGTGGCGGAGCTTGGTTTTCAGTTTTTAGTGAAGAAGCTGAGAAAATAATTGGCTGCTCGGCTGATGAGCTTGATAAAATGAAGTCACAGGTAAAAACCATAAAAGTTTTACATAAAAGCTTGCAAATTTCACAAATACTGTATAAGACTAGTTGTTAGCTATTAAGGTTTTTTTTTGTATAAAATAGTAATGTTTAGGATATACTACTCTGGAAAAGAAAAGAAAAACAAACGTTTTGTTACAACACTGTTTGTATGGATGCCGATATAATTTATTCACAGGCGGACTGTTTTAAATTGGCTTAATTGTGACCCATGTCTAAGGGTGTCCCACCTGATATTGGATTTAAAACACTAGTTGAAGAGTTGGGTCTGACCATGGAAGCTGTTGCATATGTTTATTAGCATGTTATTTCGTACTTTGGATTCTGTATGCACATATTGAGTGGTAGTGCAGATTACACTTCTTTTTGTTTAATGAAGTCTCTTTTTTAATTCTGGTTGTCTGTGAGACAATGGTGGTCAGAATGGCGCCTGTTGTCCTCACAGGTTCAAACCACCCCTAAAAACGTAGATATAAGACTGCCTTGGCACCAGGCGTCTCTGGGAGGTTTTTGAACCGACCTTGGCTACTTAGGGTGATGGGGCTACAATAACATGAGGCGATGGTATGCAGTGTCTTGGCGGCGCATTTCACGTTTGGGCATTTTTAGAAAATAAAGAGCCTTGTTTTTGTTGGCGACATTTTCTTAGTATCTTGTTGGGCCATCGGGTTGGGCCGGTTTTTAAGTCCGGGATATGAAAATAAAGGGCGTCTCTTTTTCTGCAATATCAACACAATTTGAGGGCCAAGAGAAAAAGAGGATGATGGTGGTACGGTTCCTAGAGATAGTAGTGTTTATTATTTGTCTCAGTGAATGTTATTTACTTTCGAAATTGCAAAATAGCCAACTGTGATACTATTACTTACTAGTCACTATGATTTTGTGAAAACTTTTAGTATGTAACTGAAGCATGAAGTATCTTTTGTATTTTTGTTATGTAGATCAGTAGAAGTGAGTTTTTGTAGCAAATAAGACTCTGATACAAGTATTTGGTAAAATAAGACTCTGACCGCGGAGGTGTGTGCCTAGACCCTAATCATGTTGACTTTTATCGCCTCAGAGTACCTATCGCCTTTTTAAAACAAGAACCTTCCTAGATAAACATCTTGGGGAGGGCCATGGAAAGGGTTCAGAAACAATCACGGGGATGCCCCAATATGGCTGAGTACATCTGAGTCAAAGACTCGCCCTCCTTCGGTAACTTGAAATAGGGAAATTCCCTTCTGTTTATCATAGACTAATTTGCGACCTGTTTGATCCATATTACATACAAGTTAACAGGGTTGATATTCATTACATTGGCTTATTCTTATACGTGTTATCAATCAATAGGCACCGATCTCATGCTAACCAGGATAAAAATCATTCACCCAAAAGTTATATTGAGAGGAGGTGCCAAGCGACCTGCTGCAGATTCATCAGAACCAACTTTTGATCATTTTTAAGACTTATTGTTTCTTTGGTACTTGCAGGATGACTTGACAGAATTCCAAACACAACTTAAAAAGGCAACATGGGTGCCTCATCTTTTCCGTGTAATGGTTGCACCACGAGAGTATAATAACGAGAAGAAACAAAGGATTACAGTCAAATCTGTTGCTCCAGTTGATTTTGCAGCAGAATCCAAGTTCTTGCTGGATGAGATATCTTCAATGAAAGTTTAAAATATATTATTGGTCTCTATATTGAGTCGGTTCCATGTCCTTAAAAGATGTATCTACGTAAACTTTAGTTTTTGGTGAAGGTTATAGTTTGGTTAGGCTTATTATGTTGGATCTATGTGCATTGCACCTTTTCATATGAAAAAGTATTTTAATTGCTGATTTTTGAAGTACATGAAGTATCTAGTTTACTTATTATCTTTGTTTAAATCGCAAGTTACACAACATTTCTACTAGATATACATGATAGGCTTAAATCTTTTTCGAAAGTGGTTGTGCAGCTGTCCAAGTGTACATATCGGTTGATGGTAGGGTGGCTGGGCAGCCACTAAAGTTTTGTGGAATTCCATACATATCTGATAAACCGATCATATGTTGATTTTGTTGGGCTGTAGTGACTGCTTCAGTTTCATTTTTGTCAATTGGCAGTCTATGGAATGTTGCGTTCATAAAAGTAGCTGCCATAATGACAACGGGACTTGATGCTATAAGTGGACCTGAAATGGCTTCACCTACTAGCTGGCCTTGTGGACCAGCTAAGTATATGTCTAAGCCAGTAACACCCGGTGGGGCGGGTGGCGGCAAGACTGAACCCATCAACGACAAAATCTCATACTGGCCATGAAGTGTGACAATTGGCCTGGTTCTTGCAGGTGGGGAAGTGGTGGCGTAATGGTACGCTTTAGATATGTATGTATGTATATGTAATGTATATGTATGTTCTGTCAGTTTTGGTTTCTAGAATTCATAAAATGGCCATACACAAGATGTTTCAAATCCAAAACACATTGTGTTTTGGTTTTGAGAATTCATAAAATGGCCATACACAAGATGTTTCAAATCCAAAACACATTGTATTTTGGTTTTGAGAATTCATAAAATGGCCATACACAAGATGTTTCAAATCCAAAACACATTGTGTTTTGGTTTCGAGAATTCATAAATGGCCATACACAAGGTGTTTTTAATCAAGAACACATTGTGTTTTGGCTTTGAGAATTCATAAAATGGCCATACACAAGGTGTTTCTAATTCAAGACACATTGTGTTTTGGTTTCGATACCCTAAGCTACACAGTAAAACCCGAGGGAAACGTTGCATTCTAAAACCCTAAAATGCTAAAGCATACAAATGGGGGACGGATGTATACGATACGCTTAAGAGTTTAGGGTTTGAAGTCGTAGGGTTAGCCTAGCCTAACGGCTAACCCTACAACTCCAAACCCTAAACCCTAAGCTACACAGTAAAACCCGAGGGGAAAGTTGCATTCTAAAACCCTAAAATGCTAAACCATACAGATGGGGGACGGATGTATACGATACGCTTAAGGGTTTAGGGTTTGAAGTCGTAGGGTTAGCCTAACGGCTAACCCTACAACTTCAAACCCTAAACCCTAAGCTACATAGTAAAACCTGAGGGGAAAGTTGCATTTTTAAACCCTAAATGCTAAACCCTAAAATGCTAAAGCATACAGATGGGGGACGGATGTATACGGTACGCTTAAGGGTTTAGGGTTTGAAGTCGTAGGGTTAGCCTACAACTTCAAACCCTAAACCCTAAACTACACATTAAAACCCGAGGGGAAAGTTGCATTCTAAAACCTTAAATGCTAAACCCTAAAATGCTAAAGCCTACAGATGGGGGACGGGTGTATACGGTACGCTTAAGGGTTTAGGGTTTGAAGTCGTAGGGTTAGCCTAACGGCTAACCCTACAACTTCAAACCCTAAACCCTAAGCTACACAGTAAAACCCGAGGGGAAAGTTGCATTCTAAAATCCTAAACGCTAAACCCTAAATGCTAAACCCTAAAACGCTAAAGCCTACAGATGGGGGACAGATGTATACGGTACGCTTAAGGGTTTAGGGTTTGAAGTCGTAGGGTTAGACTAACGGCTAACCCTACAACTTCAAACCCTAAACCCTAAGCTACATTGTAAAACCAGGGGGGAAAGTTACATTCTAAAACCCTAAAATCTAAACCTAAACCCTAAATGCTAAAGCCTACAGGAGGGGAACGGATGTATACGGTACGCTTAAGGGTTTAGGGTTTGAAGTCGTAGGGTTAGACTAACGGCTAACCCTACAACTTCAAACCCTAAACCCTAAGCTACATTGTAAAACCAGGGGGGAAAGTTACATTCTAAAACCCTAAAATCTAAACCCTAAATGCTAAAGCCTACAGGAGATGATTAGTGGTTTCTTCATCTTCTTCTGCTCTGTCGTCTTCGCTTCCGATGTAACCGCCGTCTTCGATTGGATTCATTCAATTCGATTTAATTTCTGTTGATATTTTAGGGTTCTAAGAATTTTGATAGCAAACCCTAGGTTTTGATTTGATTGAAATGGTGGATTTCGCGTGAAAATAAACTGCGGACGGAGATAAGAATCGATTAAACATTATTAATCGCGAATTCAGCCGGATTATCGACGGCGGCCGGAGAAAAAAGGAGGCCGGAGAAGAAAGGGAGGGCGGAGAGGAAAGAGAGCGAGGGAGAGAATTAGGGGAGATCTGGAAAGAACTGAGAAACAACGAGTGACTTTGGGGGTTTTGTTTAAGGGGTGAAAAGACGGATATACCCCTCCGTGTTAAAATTGTTTGTATGGTGTTTCCTTTAATCTGGGCCGTAGATCTAGATAGATGGATGGCCAGGATGTGTTTCCTGGTTTTCACAAAAAAAAAAGTTTGTATTTGATCTTTTCACATATATATATATATTTGACATACATCTATATATACTTACCCCATACGCCTGCAGCCCCATTGCGGATTCCACCCCCAATTCGGAGGGTCATTGCCACCATCTCCGCCATGAACGTCAGCCATTTGAACCTACATAAGTTATACACAAGTTATAAATCAATAAAAACAATTATCAAGGTTAAAAAAGGCGCAAATGAAATTAACATATTTTGGACACACTTTTTGTATAATCAATTTAATTTATACTTATTATACCTATAATGACCACATTTTTTCAACATATTTTTTCAATACATTTTTTCAACTGTTTTTTTAACACATGGGGGCAAAGGGGGTGCAACACAATGGGGGCAACGGTAGTGGGGGGCAGCACAGGTTGTCAACAAATGTGGCGACGATGGGGGCAAGACAGATTTTCAACACATTTTTAACAATAACCATAAACTACCAATAATTCCAACAATTATATAATTTATAACTATGATAACATAACATTTTTAACAATCATAATAACTTTTCTAACATAATATACTAACAATCATATTATCAATAATCATAAACTACCAATATTTTCTAAAAAACATATAATTTCTAACAATCATATCATTTCTAACTATAATAACATAACCTTTCTAACACTAATTTCTAACAATCATAATAAAATGTGTTTTCTAACATAATACTAAGAATCATATTGACAATAATCAAAAACTATCAATAATTTATAACAATCATATCCTACAAATTTCTTACAATCAAACTAACAAACGTATAATTTCTAACTATAATAATATAACATTTCTATAACTAATAATAACATATATTAAAAATAATAACAACAATAAAAAAGTAAATGAGTGTTAGTAAACATACAAGGAAAACGTCGGAAAAGTGGGTCGCCGGAAAAATCTGGCCGGATTTGGAACCGGGTCGCCGGGAAAGGAGTCGCCGCTAAAACCTCGCCTTAAAGGGTGGTGGGGTGGCCGGATTTTCTCTCGCCGCCTGAAAAGTTGCCGGAAAATGAAGAGGGTGGCCGGAATTTCGTCACCAAAAAGAGGGTGGGGTAGCAGGATTCTTGATAGAGAGGGTGAGGGGATTGATGGCGGATTATGGAGCCAAAATGGTTGATGGCCGGATGTTTTTTTTTTCCAGAGGGATGGGCGGATTTTTCTTAAGAGAATGATGAATCTGGCTTCCGGCTGCGTTTAAAAAGGAAAATAGGTTTTAGTATTAGCGGCGACGTCGCCGCTAATACTTGGGGCCCAGGCGCGTCAAACTGTCGTTGACCTCTGCAGCGTGTCAGATGGGACCCAGGGTATTAGCGGCGACGTCGCCGCTAATACACCCTGGTGGGGTTACACCTTTTTGCCAGGTGGTGTTACGCGTTTCGTTAAGTTTTCTTTTTCATTTTTGTCAACTTTCATCAAAATTAGTAAAAGTAAGTTAGCACACAAGTAAAAAATGCTAATCGTTGCACCTAATCAATAAATATTTTCGATAAAATTATCTTCTTTATGTAATTGCTATTTTTTATGCTGACCAAAATTTTTTATTGTATATATAAAAATTAAAAAAAAAATTAACGTAACTAATTTGACCTTCTCTTGCAACACACAAATAGGTATCTAAAAAGAACTTTCTTTATACTATCTTCATTTGTTGCTAACACATGTCTAACCCCGCGGCGAAGCGCGGGTAAGTAACTAGTTGCATTCTAACGTAACAAAGTTCATGACAACTTTGGCCCCGCTAAATGAATATTATAGTATATAAAAATTTAGCAAAAATGAATTACCCAAATATTAATTGATGAAAGGATATGAATTATCCGAAGAAATTATTGTTGACACATATATCAACATTGTATACGATAATTAAGCATATAGCATAATATAAAATGATATGAGAAATTATTGATAATGGCATAGACGTAGATACATCAAGTAAAAGTAAAATATAATTTGGGTTTCTCAATCTGTCAGAAGGCTAAATGTATTCTTTTGTCAAGTAGAATAAGAATTCAATAGTAGATTGATCTGTTTTTCAGGTTTCATGTTTAAGTTTCATCAATAGTATAATTACCTATTTATATCTATAGCAACTTATATTATTCAGCCGACATTTAATCAAATAATGACTATACGAAAGGATCAATACCATTCCTGAGCAGCAAAAACTCATCATAATTAAATTGTATATACTTTATAAAAAGTTATAAATAAAATATAAAGAAGTATCTTGAATAAAAGTAATTATGTGAGCACACACTAATTATCAACTCATCACAGATCTAATTTTTCAATTGCATGTATCATGTAATAGATAGTATTATGCGACGAAGAAATTAATATATACTAAAAAGTTGGTCTATTACCTTTCATGTGATTGTGCAATCACATATTCAAGAACAATGACTGCAACCTTTATCCCATCCATTTATAGTTTTATATATATAACCGATCCGTCAATATGTATCTTTGAGGAAACAAATACAAATCTGACCAGTATTTATTCGATTTCTTTAGATTTTTTCAAAAGTTTGATGATTGATGAATTGATGTATTCACGGATCCAATTACGACAGCTTTCGTGCTGATAACGTGTTGTAAAACAACGACCTAATAGCTAGCAAATATAGATATATAATAACAATAGAGAATAGAGAGAACAAGGATAGATAGAATAAGAGAATGATTTTCTATTGATCTTGAATACTCTTGATTACAATGACTATATATAGAGTTATAAAAGTCTATATAATAAGTACAATAATAATGATAGAATATGAGGAGCTTGGGAGGTAGAAATGTGGATAGCCACATAATAAGTATTTCATAACAGAAAATGATTGTTTCAAAATTCCAACACTCACGCACGCTCTGTCTTTCTCCTCTCTCTTCCTCTCTCTTACAAACACACCCACACATTAAATCCCTTTAAAAACGATATACAGTACTGCATTTGCGGGGCATTTTGTTTATAGATCAGTGTATATATATGTGGGTAATGTTGGCCGGAGATGGTGATCGGAGTTGACACCTGGTGTTTGCCGGAGGTAGCGGCTGTTGGCTGGAGATGGTGACCACCGCCAGTGTAACACCACCACCACCACCGGAAATCACATCAACATCATTATCCACCACCACAGAAAGGAGATATATCAGATCTAGAAACGATAGACCAGATCTTCACCGATTTAACCTTTTTCGGTCGTTGACTGTCGTTGACCGGAGTTGATCGATGGTTAAAGACAGAACAGTAGGCTAGGGTTTGTTCACGATTGAATTCTGATTCGATTGCAATGGGTTTCGTGTCTTAATTCGAAAAAGTGAAAGAGTAATCAAGTTTTTCACTTTTCCGGCGAGTTTTCGAATTTTCCGGCGAACCTTGAATCGGTTTTATTTTGGCAAGGGTTTGTGAGGATTTTGTTCCTGAGCATTTTGGTGACAATTTCGAGTTCCAATTCGAAGAAACGGAGGAGAAATCGTAGATCTAAGTTTTCCGGCGAGATTCATGAATTTTCAGGCGGTGGTGGTTGCGGTGACGGTAACGGGTGACGGTGGCGGTATGTAAGGGCGGCGGTGGTGGAGGTGGTTGCAGACGGCGGTGGGCGGAGGTGATTACGGACGGCGGTTGGTGGTTGTGGTGGCGGCGGTGGTTGTAGGGTGGTCTTGTTGTAACATTTGCCATTTTGGTCCGATACTTGTTATATATGATAATGGCAAACTTATGAATATAAGAAAACTTTGGGTATTTTTGGTGCATATATATATATATATGAGTTGGGCTAATTACAATATTTAGATGGATTCAGATATTGTAAATGATTTGATGTGATTAAGCCATGTTACAAGACCATGATATTGGCCCATATGTGATAAGGAAAATATATTATAGACGATAATTGAGTAACTGTGTTAACAAGAAAAATGTATATACAAAACCTTAAGTATAATGTACGGTAAACAGTGTCGGTGGCACAGTGTCGGTGGTTATCTAATAATTCCATTAATGGGACGAAGCCGACATACTTTATGGAAAGTAGGAATACTCGTGAAATTGTCACAAGCTATATTTGATTTATTAGTTGAATAATGTTACTAGTAGACATCCGACAAAACTTTTATAAAAGGTATACACCCGTGATTCTTTGCTTTCTGGATGACAGACTCAAACGTTACTCATTTTATACAAAATATTCCTTTTGAATAATCAATTTACCATGGATCATTTTTAGGTTCATGTATATGTACCTAAGGAATACTAAACATTTATTAAGAAACATCATTTGAATATATGTATAATTACGTATGTGTAATTAATTTATAAATACTTGAATATATTGTGCAATAAATATAAATGCTAGTAAAATAATTAGGCATTATAGATATGTAAATTAAGGGGTATATTATACTACTAAATATCCTAAATAATATCTAAAAACAAAACCTTACATGAAGGGTTTTCCTAAATCTACCATAGTTGACTAAAATACATACATACATACTACCTATACTATCTATCTATTTACCTATTTATAGAACATCACTCCTTTCCTTATTTTCTGCATTCTCAACACTAAAAACAACACACACAACAAGCAAAATTCAAGTTCTTGACAATCATTAAGCCTTAGTTGAACTTGAGGAAGAAAAATACCAAAACAATTTCAATCCCGTTTTTACATACCACAGCCCAGAAAACATCCGATCCCCGGAGATCAAACCGTTGAATCATCTTGATTCTTTGACAGTAGCTTCCTAACATATATTCCAACGTTTTACACCGTTGAATTTGTCTAAAGAGGTCCAGAAGTCGAGTTACAAGGCTAGAACAGAGGGTTGGGAATTTCAGTGATTGTTAGCTTTAAGTCACCTTTGATCATTCCTTAAATCATTCTTTTGATTAAGTGCATATATAAGGTAATAATTCTTGATCTCTTAATCATAATTTACAAGTATTTTAATGGTGTCAAGTTATAGATTATGGCTTGGGTTGGGTTATTCAATTGAAAGAGTTACTAAAGAAAACGATTTTTGCCGATTACTAGTTGTACAATTAACTCTTTATATTTCAATAATCAAGATGAGTATATATATATATGATGTTAATATTAATTAATTTTGTATAAAGAGATGTATATAAGAGAGGTCTATATATATATATATATATATATATATATATATATATATATATATATATATATATATATATATATATATATATATATATATATATATATATATATATATATATATATATATATATATATATATATATATATATATATATATATATATATATATATATATATATATATATATATATATATATATATATATATATATATATATATATATATATATATATATATATATATATATATATATATATATATATATATATATATATATATATATATATATATATATATATATATATATATATATATATATATATATATATATATATATATATATATATATATATATATATATATATATATATATATATATATATATATATATATATATATATATATATATATATATATATATATATATATATATATATATATATATATATATATATATATATATATATATATATATATATATATATATATATATATATATATATATATATATATATATATATATATATATATATATATATATATATATATATATATATATATATATATATATATATATATATATATATATATATATATATATATATATATATATATATATATATATATATATATATATATATATATATATATATATATATATATATATATATATATATATATATATATATATATATATATATATATATATATATATATATATATATATATATATATATATATATATATATATATATATATATATATATATATATATATATATATATATATATATATATATACATATTGTGTACTTGTTAAATGTACCATGATAATTTACTATAATAAATATATATATATATATATATGTGAAAAGATCAAATACAAACTTTTTTTTTTGTGAAAACCAGGAAACACATCCTGGCCATCCATCTATCTAGATCTACGGCCCAGATTAAAGGAAACACCATACAAACAATTTTAACACGGAGGGGTATATCCGTCTTTTCACCCCTTAAACAAAACCCCCAAAGTCACTCGTTGTTTCTCAGTTCTTTCCAGATCTCCCCTAATTCTCTCCCTCGCTCTCTTTCCTCTCCGCCCTCCCTTTCTTCTCCGGCCTCCTTTTTTCTCCGGCCGCCGTCGATAATCCGGCTGAATTCGCGATTAATAATGTTTAATCGATTCTTATCTCCGTCCGCAGTTTATTTTCACGCGAAATCCACCATTTCAATCAAATCAAAACCTAGGGTTTGCTATCAAAATTCTTAGAACCCTAAAATATCAACAGAAATTAAATCGAATTGAATGAATCCAATCGAAGACGGCGGTTACATCGGAAGCGAAGACGACAGAGCAGAAGAAGATGAAGAAACCACTAATCATCTCCGTGATCGTTTTCGCCTTTCCACTATCTCTATTGCTCAATCCGAAGGTCTCTCTCTCTCTCTCTCTCTCTCTCTCTCTATATATATATATATATATATATATATATATATATATATATAAATATATAAATATAATATTATATAAATGATATATGATATATATATATATATATATATAGATTATGTATTTTTTCTTTATTTATATTTAATTGAATACATTTTGTTTTTTTTCCGAATAAAGTAATTGATTACTAATTGTGTGTGTGTGTTTTTTTATATATAGATTATGTATTTTTTCTTTATTTATATTTAATTGAATACATTTTGTTTTTTTTCCGAATAAAGTAATTGATTACTAATTGTGTGTGTGTGTGTGTTTGTGTGTGTGTGTGTGTGTGTGTGTGTGTGTGTGTGTGTGTGTTTGGATACAGCTAGACAGAATAACATGGAGATATCGCAATCGGTTATTGTTTGCGTATCGGATTTAGCCTTCACGTTCGCCGGTACTGCTTCCTTTCGATCTTTTATTCTCTTTGTTTGATTAGATGCGTTACTTGTTGAAATGACTTTATATGAACTATCATTAATTGTGTGAAATGAAGTTTGTATATATAGTTAGGAACAAAATTGTTTAGTGTTGTGATTGTAATAACTATATTGCGAGGTTGATCGGTGATGGATTTAATCACAACTGTTAATGTTTATACACAAAACTTCTGCATACTTTTTATAAACATTTAGGAAATCGATTACAAATATAGACTATAACTTTAATGAAATGATTTATATGGCTTATGCATCCATTTAACTTGATACCTGTTAGAGATAAAATATGACCTGGATCAGCCCATTAATTACTGAATGGGTCAGAACTGCAACATCTAAATGCCAACTACTAATAACATTATATGTTATGTAATGCAGCAAGGAAGATGAAAATAGGAAAGTACTGACATTACCAAGAACTCCAAAAGCACCTAGGCATGGGCCTCGGCCTCCTTCCTGCCTTAAGTTTGTTGAGATGCGCCAGGTGGCAGCTGTTTTATTCCAGGAGTCAGCATTTCCACCGAGGTACACCGTTCCATTTACACTGCCCAAACCCAAATGCAGATCATTTCCTTCCAACAGAGTGCTGTTTGATGAAGAACTTGAGCTTTGTCAAGCTGTTGCTCAGAATAAACTTCGGTAGTATTTAAATAAAACTTTATTATATGCATGTACAGTTGCGATTTCTTTTCATAGGTTCCTACCATTCCAGGTGGTTAGTGTAAATTGTGCAGTCATTGAATGAATCCAATCGAAGACGGCGGTTACATCGGAAGCGAAGACGACAGAGCAGAAGAAGATGAAGAAACCACTAATCATCTCCGTGATCGTTTTCGCCTTTCCACTATCTCTATTGCTCAATCCGAAGGTCTCTCTCTCTCTCTCTCTCTCTATATATATATATATATATATATATATATATATATATATATAATATTATACATAATAATATTATATAAATGATATATGATATACATTTTTATATATATATATATATATATATATATATATATATATATATATATATATATATATATATATATATATATATATATATATATATATATATATATATATATATATATATATATATATATATATATATATATATATATATATATATATATATATATATATATATATATATATATATATATATATATATATATATATATATATATATATATATATATATATATATATATATATATATATATATATATATATATATATATATATATATATATATATATATATATATATATATATATATATATATATATATATATATATATATATATATATATATATATATATATATATATATATATATATATATATATATATATATATATATATATATATATATATATATATATATATATATATATATATATATATATATATATATATATATATATATATATATATATATATATATATATATATATATATATATATATATATATATATATATATATATATATATATATATATATATATATATATATATATATATATATATATATATATATATATATATATATATATATATATATATATATATATATATATATATATATATATATATATATATATATATATATATATATATATATATATATATATATATATATATATATATATATATATATATATATATATATATATATATATATATATATATATATATATATATATATATATATATATATATATATATATATATATATATATATATATATATATATATATATATATATATATATATATATATATATATATATATATATATATATATATATATATATATATATATATATATATATATATATATATATATATATATATATATATATATATATATATATATATATATATATATATATATATATATATATATATATATATATATATATATATATATATATATATATATATATATATATATATATATATATATATATATATATATATATATATATATATATATATATATATATATATATATATATATATATATATATATATATATATATATATATATATATATATATATATATATATATATATATATATATATATATATATATATATATATATATATATATATATATATATATATATATATATATATATATATATATATATATATATATATATATATATATATATATATATATATATATATATATATATATATATATATATATATATATATATATATATATATATATATATATATATATATATATATATATATATATATATATATATATATATATATATATATATATATATATATATATATATATATATATATATATATATATATATATATATATATATATATATATATATATATATATATATATATATATATATATATATATATATATATATATATATATATATATATATATATATATATATATATATATATATATATATATATATATATATATATATATATATATATATATATATATATATATATATATATATATATATATATATATATATATATATATATATATATATATATATATATATATATATATATATATATATATATATATATATATATATATATATATATATATATATATATATATATATATATATATATATATATATATATATATATATATATATATATATATATATATATATATATATATATATATATATATATATATATATATATATATATATATATATATATATATATATATATATATATATATATATATATATATATATATATATATATATATATATATATATATATATATATATATATATATATATATATATATATATATATATATATATATATATATATATATATATTGTTGAGATGCGCCAGGTGGCAGCTGTTTTATTCCAGGAGTCAGCATTTCCACCGAGGTACACCGTTCCATTTACACTGCCCAAACCCAAATGCAGATCATTTCCTTCCAACAGAGTGCTGTTTGATGAAGAACTTGAGCTTTGTCAAGCTGTTGCTCAGAATAAACTTCGGTAGTATTTAAATAAAACTTTATTATATGCATGTACAGTTGCGATTTCTTTTCATAGGTTCCTACCATTCCAGGTGGTTAGTGTAAATTGTGCAGTCATTGGAGAACACAAAAACTTGCTGGCAACCCTGCCGGTATCTTTAATAGCACAAGGGCTCAATGTAGTGGCGAAGAAACTACCCCGTTAGTACCCATCAATCCTAATAATATGCGTACTTATGTTGCCAATTTCTTGTAATACATAGATTGAATTGTTGATCACAGATGGACTGCAATTACTTAGCTTGCTCACCATGGGATGATCTTCGTGCCAATTGGATATACTTTTAGAGCTGACATGTTCGAAATGGAGAGAGGGAAAGGTGGAAGTCCATATGGTGCAGGCACTTATGCATGGGATGGGTCAAGACAACCATCTGAGCTCGAGTTGGAGCAAGCTTTCCATCAGGGTAAGCACATTGCTACCGTCGCCAAGAAACTCAAGGGAAGGCCGTGATGTGCATCTAACTCACTGAAACAATGTCAAGCTAGATACAATTAGGTTACCTGTTACTAACTTGTGGTTGCATGAAACACATTGTTTTGATATATATGAAATTCGCTCTTTTGCTATTTGTGTATTTATATGTATTAAATTGGTTGTTTGCAGATTTTCTAGTAATGGATACTTTCTTTAAGTTTTTCTTTCATATGTCAACTTCTGCTTCATTAGCAATACTACTGGAAACCGCAGCACAATGTGTTTTGGATTTGAAACATCTTGTGTATGGCCATTTTATGAATTCTCAAAACCAAAACACAATGTGTTCTTGATTAAAAACACCTTGTGTATGGCCATTTATGAATTCTCGAAACCAAAACACAATGTGTTTTTGACTTGAAACATCTTGTGTATGGGCATTTATGAATTCCCGAAACCAAAACACAATGTGTTCTTGATAAAAAACACCTTGTGTATGGCCATTTTATGAATTCTCAAAACCAAAACACAATGTGTTTTGAATTAGAAACACCTTGTGTATGGCCATTTTATGAATTCACAAAACCAAAACACAATGTGTTCTTGATAAAAAACACCTTGTGTATGGCCATTTTATGAATTCTCAAAACCAAAACACAATGTGTTTTGGATTTGAAACATCTTGTGTATGGCCATTTTATGAATTCCCGAAACCAAAACACAATGTGTTCTTGATAAAAAACACCTTGTGTATGGCCATTTTATGAATTCTCAAAACCAAAACACAATGTGTTTTGAATTAGAAACACCTTGTGTATGGCCATTTTATGAATTCTCAAAACCAAAACACAATGTGTTTTGAATTAGAAACACCTTGTGTATGGCCATTTTATGAATTCTCAAAACCAAAACACAATGTGTTTTGAATTAGAAACACCTTGTGTATGGCCATTTTATGAATTCTCAAAACCAAAACACAATGTGTTTTGGATTTGAAACATCTTGTGTATGGCCATTTTATGAATTCCCGAAACCAAAACACAATGTGTTCTTGATAAAAAACACCTTGTGTATGGCCATTTTATGAATTCTCAAAACCAAAACACAATGTGTTCTTGATAAAAAACACCTTGTGTATGGCCATTTTATGAATTCTCAAAACCAAAACACAATGTGTTTTGAATTAGAAACACCTTGTGTATGGCCATTTTATGAATTCTCAAAACCAAAACACAATGTGTTTTGAATTAGAAACACCTTGTGTATGGCCATTTTATGAATTCTCAAAACCAAAACACAATGTGTTTTGGATTTGAAACATCTTGTGTATGGCCATTTTATGAATTCCCGAAACCAAAACACAATGTGTTCTTGATAAAAAACACCTTGTGTATGGCCATTTTATGAATTCTCAAAACCAAAACACAATGTGTTCTTGATAAAAAACACCTTGTGTATGGCCATTTTATGAATTCTCAAAACCAAAACACAATGTGTTTTGGATTTGAAACATCTTGTGTATGGCCATTTTATGAATTCTCAAAACCAAAACACAATGTGTTTTGGATTTGAAACATCTTGTGTATGGCCATTTTATGAATTCTCAAAACCAAAACACAATGTGTTTTGGATTTGAAACATCTTGTGTATGGCCATTTTATGAATTCTCGAAACCAAAACACAATGTGTTTTGAATTAGAAACACCTTGTGTATGGCCATTGCAGGAACTACTCGAAACCAAAACACAATGTGTTTTGAATTAGAAACACCTTGTGTATGGCCATTTTATGAATTCTCGAAACCAAAACACAATGTGTTTTGGATTAAAAACACCTTGTGTATTGGGCCTTTGGCCCATATATTTTAGCCATTAGGATTTAGGGTTTAGATTTTCCCGGTTTTTTAGAATGTAACTTTCCCCTCGGGTTTTACTATGTAGCTTAGGGTTTAGGGTTTAAGAATGCAACTTTCCCCTCAGGTTTTACTGTGTAGCTTAGGGTTTAGGGTTTGAAGTTGTAGGGTTAGCCGTTAGGCTAACCCTACGACTTCAAACCCTAAACCCTTAAGCGTACCGTATACATCCGTCCCCCTCCTGTAGGCTTTAGCTTTTTAGGGTTTAGCATTTAGGGTTTAGATTTTAGGGTTTAGCATTTAGGGTTTAGATTTTAGGATTTTAGAATGCAACTTTCCCCTCGGGTTTTACTGTGTAGCTTAGGGTTTAGGGTTTGAAGTTGTAGGGTTCGCCGTTAGGCTAACCCTACGACTTCAAACCCTAAACCCTTAAGCGTACCATATACACCCGTCCCCCATCTGTATGCTTTAGCATTTTAGGGTTTAGCATTTAGGGTTTTAGAATGCAACTTTCCCCTCGGGTTTACTGTGTAGCTTAGGGTTTAGGGTTTGAAGTTGTAGGGTTAGCCGTTAGGCTAACCCTACGACTTTAAACCCTAAACCCTTAAGCGTACCGTATACACCCGTCCCCCATCTGTAGGCTTTAGCATTTTAGGGTTTAGCATTTAAGGTTTTAGAATGCAACTTTCCCCTCGGGTTTTAATGTGTAGCTTAGGGTTTAGGGTTTAGGGTTTGAAGTTGTAGGCTAACCCTACGACTTCAAACCCTAAACCCTTAAGCGTACCGTATACATCCGTCCCCCATCTGTATGCTTTAGCATTTTAGGGTTTAGCATTTAGGGTTTAAGAATGCAACTTTCCCCTCAGGTTTTACTGTGTAGCTTAGGGTTCAGGGTTTGAAGTTGTAGGGTTAGCCGTTAGGCTAACCCTACGACTTCAAACCCTAAACCCTTAAGCGTACCGTATACACCCGTCCCCCATCTGTAGGCTTTAGCATTTTAGGGTTTAGCATTAGATTTTAGGGTTTAGCATTTAGGGTTTTAGAATGCAACTTTCCCATCCGGTTTTACTGTGTAGCTTAGGGTTTAGGGTTTGAAGTTGTAGGGTTAGCCGTTAGGCTAACCATACGACTTCAAACCCTAAACCCTTAAGCGTACCGTATACATCTGTCCACCATTTAGCATTTTAGGTTTTAGAATGCAACTTTCCCCTCGGGTTTTAATGTGTAGCTTAGGGTTTAGGGTTTAGGGTTTGAAGTTGTAGGCTAACCCTACGACTTCAAACCCTAAACCCTTAAGCGTACCGTATACATCCGTCCCCCATCTGTATGCTTTAGCATTTAGGGTTTTAGAATGTAACTTTCCCCTCGGGTTTTACAATGTAGCTTAGGGTTTAGGGTTTGAAGTTGTAGGGTTAACCCTACGACTTCAAACCCTAAACCCTTAAGCGTACCGTATACATCCGTCCCCCTCCTGTAGGCTTTAGCATTTTAGGGTTTTAGAATGTAACTTTCCCCCCTGGTTTTACAATGTAGCTTAGGGTTCAGGGTTTGAAGTTGTAGGGTTAGCCGTTAGGCTAACCCTACGACTTCAAACCCTAAACCCTTAAGCGTACCGTATACATCCGTCTCCCATCTGTAGGCTTTAGCATTTAGGGTTTTAGAATGAAACTTTCCCCTCGGGTTTTACAATGTAGCTTAGGGTTTAGGGTTTGAAGTTGTAGGCTAACCCTACGACTTCAAACCCTAAACCCTTAAGCGTACCGTATACATCCGTCCCCCATCTGTAAGCTTTAGCGTTTTAGGGTTTTAGAATGTAACTTTCCCCCCTGGTTTTACAATGTAGCTTAGGGTTTAGGGTTTGAAGTTGTAGGCTAACCCTACGACTTCAAACCCTAAACCCTTAAGCGTACCGTATACATCCGTCCCCCATCTGTATGCTTTAGCATTTTAGGGTTTAGCATTTAGGGTTTAATTTTAGGGTTTAGCATTTAGGGTTTAAGAATGCAACTTTCCCACTTAGGGTTTAGGGTGCTTAGGGTTTAGGGTTTAGGGTTTAGGGTTTAGGGTTTAGGGTTTAGGGTTTAGGGTTTAGGGTTTAGGGTTTGAAGTTGTAGGGTTAGCCATTAGGCTAACCATACGACTTCAAACCCTAAACCACTAAGCGTACCGTATACACCCGTCCCCCATCTGTAGGCTTTAGCATTTTAGGGTTTAGCATTTAAGGTTTAGATTTTAGGGTTTAGCATTTAGGGTTTAGATTTTAGGGTTTAGCTTAGGGTTTAGCATTTAGGGTTTAGATTTTAGGGTTTAGCATTTAGGGTTTAGATTTTAGGGTTTAGCATTTAGGGTTTAGATTTTAGGGTTTAGATTTTAGGGTTTAGCATTTAGGGTTTAGATTTTAGGGTTTAGCATTTAGGGTTTAGCATTTAGGGTTTTAGAATGTAACTTTCCCCTCGGGTTTTACAATGTAGCTTAGGGTTTAGGGTTTGAAGTTGTAGGGTTAGCCGTTAGTCTAACCCTACGACTTCAAACCCTAAACCCTTAAGCGTACCGTATACATCCGTTCCCCTCCTGTAGGCTTTAGCATTTAGGGTTTAGATTTTAGGGTTTTAGAATGTAACTTTCCCCCCTGGTTTTACAATGTAGCTTAGGGTTCAGGGTTTGAAGTTGTAGGGTTAGCCGTTAGGCTAACCCTACGACTTCAAACCCTAAACCCTTAAGCGTACCGTATACATCCGTTCCCCTCCTGTAGGCTTTAGCATTTTAGGGTTTAGATTTTAGGGTTTTAGAATGTAACTTTCCCCCCTGGTTTTACAATGTAGCTTAGGGTTTAGGGTTTGAAGTTGTAGGGTTAGCCGTTAGGCTAACCCTACGACTTCAAACCCTAAACCCTTAAGCGTACCGTATACATCCGTTCCCCTCCTGTAGGCTTTAGCATTTAGGGTTTAGATTTTAGGGTTTTAGAATGTAACTTTCCCCCCTGGTTTTACAATGTAGCTTAGGGTTCAGGGTTTGAAGTTGTAGGGTTAGCCGTTAGGCTAACCCTACGACTTCAAACCCTAAACCCTTAAGCGTACCGTATACATCCGTTCCCCTCCTGTAGGCTTTATTTAGCATTTAGGGTTTAGATTTTAGGGTTTTAGAATGTAACTTTCCCCCCTGGTTTTACAATGTAGCTTAGGGTTCAGGGTTTGAAGTTGTAGGGTTAGCCGTTAGGCTAACCCTACGACTTCAAACCCTAAACCCTTAAGCGTACCGTATACATCCGTCCCCCATCTGTAGGCTTTAGCATTTAGGGTTTAGCATTTAGGGTTTAGCATTTAAGGTTTTAGAATGCAACTTTCCCCTCGGGTTTTAATGTGTAGCTTAGGGTTTAGGGTTTAGGGTTTGAAGTTGTAGGGTTAGCCGTTAGGCTAACCCTACGACTTCAAACCCTAAACCCTTAAGCGTACCGTATACATCCGTCCCCTCCTGTAGGCTTTAGCATTTTAGGGTTTAGCATTTAAGGTTTTAGAATGCAACTTTCCCCTCGGGTTTTAATGTGTAGTTTAGGGTTTAGGGTTTGAAGTTGTAGGGTTAGCCGTTAGGCTAACCCTACGACTTCAAACCCTAAACCCTTAAGCGTACCGTATACATCCGTCCCCCATCTGTATGCTTTAGCATTTTAGGGTTTAGCATTTAGGGTTTAGCATTTTAGGGTTTAGCATTTAGGGTTTAAAAATGCAACTTTCCCCTCAGGTTTTACTATGTAGCTTAGGGTTTAGGGTTTGAAGTTGTAGGGTTAGCCGTTAGGCTAACCCTACGACTTCAAACCCTAAACCCTTAAGCGTATCGTATACATCCGTCCCCCATCTGTATGCTTTAGCATTTTAGGGTTTAGCATTTAGGGTTTTAGAATGCAACTTTCCCCTCGGGTTTTACTGTGTAGCTTAGGGTTTAGGGTTTGAAGTTGTAGGGTTAGCCGTTAGGCTAGGCTAACCCTACGACTTCAAACCCTAAACCCTTAAGCGTATCGTATACATCCGTCCCCCATCTGTATGGTTTAGCATTTTAGGGTTTTAGAATGCAACTTTCCCCTCGGGTTTTACTGTGTAGCTTAGGGTTTAGGGTTTGAAGTTGTAGGGTTAGCCGTTAGGCTAACCCTACGACTTCAAACCCTAAACCCTTAAGCGTACCGTATACATCCGTCCCCCATCTGTATGGCTTTAGCATTTTAGGGTTTTAGAATGCAACTTTCCCCTCGGGTTTTACTGTGTAGCTTAGGGTATCGAAACCAAAACACAATGTGTCTTGAATTAGAAACACCTTGTGTATGGCCATTTTATGAATTCTAAAACCAAAACACAATGTGTTTTGGATTTGAAACATCTTGTGTATGGCCATTTTATGAATTCTCAAAACCAAAACACAATGTGTTTTGGATTTGAAACATCTTGTGTATGGCCATTTTATGAATTCCCGAAACCAAAACACAATGTGTTTTGGATTTGAAACATCTTGTGTATGGCCATTTTATGAATTCCCGAAACCAAAACACAATGTGTTTTGGATTTGAAACATCTTGTGTATGGCCATTTTATGAATTCTCAAAACCAAAACACAATGTGTTTTGGATTTGAAACATCTTGTGTATGGCCATTTATGAATTCCCGAAACCAAAACACAATGTGTCTTGAATTAGAAACACCTTGTGTATGGCCATTTTATGAATTCTCAAAGCCAAAACACAATGTGTTCTTGATTAGAAACACCTTGTGTATGGCCATTTTATGAATTCTCAAAGCCAAAACACAATGTGTTCTTGATTAAAAACACCTTGTGTATGGCCATTTTATGAATTCTCGAAACCAAAACACAATGTGTTTTGGATTTGAAACATCTTGTGTATGGCCATTTTATGAATTCCCGAAACCAAAACACAATGTGTTTTGGATTTGAAACATCTTGTGTATGGCCATTTTATGAATTCTCGAAACCAAAACACAATGTGTTTTGGATTTGAAACATCTTGTGTATGGCCATTTTATGAATTCTCGAAACCAAAACACAATGTGTTTTGGATTTGAAACATCTTGTGTATGGCCATTTTATGAATTCTCAAAACCAAAACACAATGTGTCTTGAATTATAAACACCTTGTGTATGGCCATTTTATGAATTCTCAAAACCAAAACACAATGTGTTCTTGATTAAAAACACCTTGTGTATGGCCATTTTATGAATTCTCAAAACCAAAACACAATGTGTTTTGGATTTGAAACATCTTGTGTATGGCCATTTTATGAATTCCCGAAACCAAAACACAATGTGTTTTGGATTTGAAACATCTTGTGTATGGCCATTTATGAATTCCCGAAACCAAAACACAATGTGTCTTGAATTAGAAACACCTTGTGTATGGCCATTTTATGAATTCTCAAAGCCAAAACACAATGTGTTCTTGATTAAAAACATCTTGTGTATGGCCATTTATGAATTCTCGAAACCAAAACACAATGTGTTTTGGATTTGAAACATCTTGTGTATGGCCATTTTATGAATTCTCGAAACCAAAACACAATGTGTTTGATTTGAAACATCTTGTGTATGGCCATTTTATGAATTCCCGAAACCAAAACACAATGTGTTTTGGATTTGAAACATCTTGTGTATGGCCATTTATGAATTCTCGAAACCAAAACACAATGTGTTTTGGATTTGAAACATCTTGTGTATGGCCATTTTATGAATTCCCGAAACCAAAACACAATGTGTTTTGGATTTGAAACATCTTGTGTATGGCCATTTTATGAATTCTCAAAACCAAAACACAATGTGTTTTGGATTTGAAACATCTTGTGTATGGCCATTTTATGAATTCTCGAAACCAAAACACAATGTGTTTTGGATTTGAAACATCTTGTGTATGGCCATTTTATGAATTCTCGAAACCAAAACACAATGTGTTTTGGATTTGAAACATCTTGTGTATGGCCATTTTATGAATTCTCGAAACCAAAACACAATGTGTTTTGGATTTGAAACATCTTGTGTATGGCCATTTTATGAATTCTCAAAACCAAAACACAATGTGTCTTGAATTAGAAACACCTTGTGTATGGCCATTTTATGAATTCTCAAAGCCAAAACACAATGTGTTTTGGATTAAAAACATCTTGTGTATGGCCATTTTATGAATTCTCAAAACCAAAACACAATGTGTCTTGAATTAGAAACACCTTGTGTATGGCCATTTTATGAATTCTAGAAACCAAAACTGACAGAACATACATATACATTACATATACATACATACATATCTAAAGCGTACCATTACGCCACCACTTCCCCACCTGCAAGAACCAGGCCAATTGTCACACTTCATGGCCAGTATGAGATTTTGTCGTTGATGGGTTCAGTCTTGCCGCCACCCGCCCCACCGGGTGTTACTGGCTTAGACATATACTTAGCTGGTCCACAAGGCCAGCTAGTAGGTGAAGCCATTTCAGGTCCACTTATAGCATCAAGTCCCGTTGTCATTATGGCAGCTACTTTTATGAACGCAACATTCCATAGACTGCCAATTGACAAAAATGAAACTGAAGCAGTCACTACAGCCCAACAAAATCAACATATGATCGGTTTATCAGATATGTATGGAATTCCACAAAACTTTAGTGGCTGCCCAGCCACCCTACCATCAACCGATATGTACACTTGGACAGCTGCACAACCACTTTCGAAAAAGATTTAAGCCTATCATGTATATCTAGTAGAAATGTTGTGTAACTTGCGATTTAAACAAAGATAATAAGTAAACTAGATACTTCATGTACTTCAAAAATCAGCAATTAAAATACTTTTTCATATGAAAAGGTGCAATGCACATAGATCCAACATAATAAGCCTAACCAAACTATAACCTTCACCAAAAACTAAAGTTTACGTAGATACATCTTTTAAGGACATGGAACCGACTCAATATAGAGACCAATAATATATTTTAAACTTTCATTGAAGATATCTCATCCAGCAAGAACTTGGATTCTGCTGCAAAATCAACTGGAGCAACAGATTTGACTGTAATCCTTTGTTTCTTCTCGTTATTATACTCTCGTGGTGCAACCATTACACGGAAAAGATGAGGCACCCATGTTGCCTTTTTAAGTTGTGTTTGGAATTCTGTCAAGTCATCCTGCAAGTACCAAAGAAACAATAAGTCTTAAAAATGATCAAAAGTTGGTTCTGATGAATCTGCAGCAGGTCGCTTGGCACCTCCTCTCAATATAACTTTTGGGTGAATGATTTTTATCCTGGTTAGCATGAGATCGGTGCCTATTGATTGATAACACGTATAAGAATAAGCCAATGTAATGAATATCAACCCTGTTAACTTGTATGTAATATGGATCAAACAGGTCGCAAATTAGTCTATGATAAACAGAAGGGAATTTCCCTATTTCAAGTTACCGAAGGAGGGCGAGTCTTTGACTCAGATGTACTCAGCCATATTGGGGCATCCCCGTGATTGTTTCTGAACCCTTTCCATGGCCCTCCCCAAGATGTTTATCTAGGAAGGTTCTTGTTTTAAAAAGGCGATAGGTACTCTGAGGCGATAAAAGTCAACATGATTAGGGTCTAGGCACACACCTCCGCGGTCAGAGTCTTATTTGCTACAAAAACTCACTTCTACTGATCTACATAACAAAAATACAAAAGATACTTCATGCTTCAGTTACATACTAAAAGTTTTCACAAAATCATAGTGACTAGTAAGTAATAGTATCACAGTTGGCTATTTTGCAATTTCGAAAGTAAATAACATTCACTGAGACAAATAATAAACACTACTATCTCTAGGAACCGTACCACCATCATCCTCTTTTTCTCTTGGCCCTCAAATTGTGTTGATATTGCAGAAAAAGAGACGCCCTTTATTTTCATATCCCGGACTTAAAAACCGGCCCAACCCGATGGCCCAACAAGATACTAAGAAAATGTCGCCAACAAAAACAAGGCTCTTTATTTTCTAAAAATGCCCAAACGTGAAATGCGCCGCCAAGACACTGCATACCATCGCCTCATGTTATTGTAGCCCCATCACCCTAAGTAGCCAAGGTCGGTTCAAAAACCTCCCAGAGACGCCTGGTGCCAAGGCAGTCTTATATCTACGTTTTTAGGGGTGGTTTGAACCTGTGAGGACAACAGGCGCCATTCTGACCACCATTGTCTCACAGACAACCAGAATTAAAAAAGAGACTTCATTAAACAAAAAGAAGTGTAATCTGCACTACCACTCAATATGTGCATACAGAATCCAAAGTACGAAATAACATGCTAATAAACATATGCAACAGCTTCCATGGTCAGACCCAACTCTTCAACTAGTGTTTTAAATCCAATATCAGGTGGGACACCCTTAGACATGGGTCACAATTAAGCCAATTTAAAACAGTCCGCCTGTGAATAAATTATATCGGCATCCATACAAACAGTGTTGTAACAAAACGTTTGTTTTTCTTTTCTTTTCCAGAGTAGTATATCCTAAACATTACTATTTTATACAAAAAAAAACCTTAATAGCTAACAACTAGTCTTATACAGTATTTGTGAAATTTGCAAGCTTTTATGTAAAACTTTTATGGTTTTTACCTGTGACTTCATTTTATCAAGCTCATCAGCCGAGCAGCCAATTATTTTCTCAGCTTCTTCACTAAAAACTGAAAACCAAGCTCCGCCACTTGCATCAGAAAAATTTGCACTCAATATATACCTGAAACGACCACAAATTCAGTATAGTTGAAATATTGTACTTAGTCACTATAATAAGGTAAGTTAATTAGCCAAAATCAGACAAACCTCAAACTGCAGCTAGCATCGTTCTTTTGGCATGCTTCACACCAGTAACCAGAATCAAGAGCTTCATTAACTTTCTTGTTACATGTTTTGCATGCTCGATATGACATGGCTTGCTCAGTCCTAATCAAACTCATACAAGCTCGCACATTGTAGAACACCGGCTGGCAGACAAAAAGTTGCAATTTTTTAACACTGGAGAATTATTTATTTACACTCTAAGCATAATGATTATCAAACATTTGATTCAAACCTACCAATAATCACAATTACATGAAATCTAATGTCATTAAGCGAAAAAAACACCTAGTGATTCAGATTGATCATCAATTTTGTGATTCCATAAACTGAATATATAAACAGATACAAATAGCTTGTGTTTCAGATTCACTTACTGTTTACTATTTCTTCGAGTTCCTCATCGCTTATCACATCGTCTTCCTCCATTTATTAACATATCGGAATCAGTTACTGTTTTAATTGACGGCGGCGACGTTAATTGAAGTTGAATTCCGGCAGCGATTAACAATACGAATCGGACAAAATAGATAGAAGGAAGATGAAGAGGAAGTCGGGGAGAGTGTTTGACGTTGATTACCGACGTCGAGGAACAGTTTTGGATGATGAAGAGGATTTCCGGCGGTGGTTTGTGGCGGTCTAGGGTTTTGGATCGCCGGAGGGAACGTGAGTGAAGGAGGAGTGGGGTGTTTTTTTTTGTTTATATAG
>CM067174.1:113474968-113544968 GCA_034093135.1 Erigeron breviscapus | reverse complement strand
TGTCTCGGGGAGACGACAGGATTGGGACGGTTCCCCCCAGCCATATAATTTTTGGACCCCGTGGAACCCATAGGATTGGGACGGGTCACCAAATGTATATATATTTTCAAGACTTGGATATGGGAACAGGTTTCCGAATAAGTCTGGATTCTCGTTGACCCAATCGGATTGGGACGGCTCCCCGAAGAAGTTTCGTGTCTTGGGGAGACGACATGATTGGGACGGCTCGTACATACTGTGTCGCGCACCCTGCGGGTCATCAAACCGTGATTTGGTGGGCGCGTACTCACTTTGTCTAGCGGGCTGCACAGGTGGCGGCATGTTCAGATCGGGCACCTCTTCAGTCCTCGGTCGACTGGACTTGGATTTCCGAAGCCCAGGTGGGTTTTTGTTAAGATCGGGCACCTACACCATTAATAAAAAACAATTACTTAAAATCAGGTAGTTTTATATTTTTTCTTTAATCACCCATTAAGTTTATGATGTATTTGGTCTACCTTTGGCGGCTTTTGTTTCGACCCGACCGGTCTTCCGCGTGTGCTCTTCTGAACGAGAGGATCTTTCACTTGTGTGTTACCCGGCTTAAACATGTCCTTTATCTTCGACAAGCAATGTTTCCGTTGGGCCTTGGGTTGCTCAACCAAGAATGTCGTAAGATCACCTACGACTTCATGGACAACTTCTACATCGTCTCCGTCTTTTAGGCATGTCGACGGTGTTAAGTCAAGCTTTCTCCAAAACGGGTCTATCACATTCGGCTGAATACGAGTCTCTGCATTTTTTGATATCAATAAGTATACGACATTATGTCGGTATGATTAAAAAAAAAGTATTACAACATACTAACCGCGCTGCATGTACTCGGCAATATTGCAGGGACATGGTAGCCCACAACTATACCGAACCTTGCACCCACACTTTTTCACATGTTTTTTCAGTTGTTTGTCTAACCGAACGATTTCATCAGCCATGATGTCCAAAGCTTTATGTGAAACCTTTCCCAGCAGGGCCTTCATACAGTTGTAGTTGTGTTTACCCAATAAGGTTCCCTTGCTATACCCCAGTTGGCCCCTTATTTCTGTGTCTTGACCGATCATGACAGAATCAACACATTGCAGGATTATAGTAAATGTGCATTTCCCCTTCAGCTCTTCCTTCAGAAGGTGGTGCTCGGCCTCGACTCTGTTTGTGGTGTGGTTCTGATAGTTGAGATGTTCATCGACCCAACATGACACAAACTGCTCTTGGTACGGGGACAACCAATTATCGTACAGGTACTTGTAGACACCTGGAAAAGCTGCCAATTTTTTCTTTAACTCCTTCTCGTATGATTTAAACTCGTCAAGAGTCCGAGATTCATAGACTCTTTTCCACCAGACGTTAAGCCTTTCAATGTTAACATCTTTCATCCGCAATGCCGGTTCGCAGTGTTTAATTATGTTTTGCCATATGTGGAACCTACATAGCAGGTGTTTCGCTTGCGGCATAACAACCTTCACTGCTCTCATCAGGGCCAGCTCCCTGTCAGTTAGAACGACACGAACGACAAAGCCTTCAACAAGGGTGGACTTGAGACATTGTAACACCCATTGATAATTCGCCTCCTGCTCATTTACGATAAAAGCATATGCTAAACTGAAGGTCCTGCACGTTGAAGTCACGCCGATAATCTTAACAAGCGGCATGTTGTACACGTTGGTTTTGTACGTGGAGTCAATTTCAATAACCCAGGGAAATGCGCGCCATAGGGTCATTGATGTTGGATGCATGAAAAAGAGGTTCTCCAACCGTCCATTTTTACTATTTGTAGTAAACTGGTAAAAGTAGTTTTTCTCCTGCAGCAGTCAGAACATAACCTGCGACAGGTGAATAAGATATAGTAAATAAGTCACTTCCAACAACGTAGTACATAATCACTAATATGATGTTTGTACCTGCATTGGAGTATGCCCTGCTTGGCCCGCCCTCCGTCTCGATTTCAGAAAGTTGGTAATGTCTCCTCTTCGAGTCAGGTTTCCTGGAAATTCATTTTTCAGGTTAACCAGGATCTGGCGTGGGAACATACCGCGATCCGATAGGTTTCCCACATATTGCTTTTCTTCTTCCGTCATCCGTCTCGCGTATGCATTCCCCTGCAGATCGGTAGCTGGATCATGATTGTGTTTCCAGTCCTTGACCGTTACCCTCCAACCACCATCATACCCGGGGCGGCCTTCCAAAGTAAAGGGACAGCCTATCTTGTTCGACCGTTTGGGTGGCCCAGTTAACCTTTGAAAGGACTAGACTCGATTAAACCAAAAGTGTAAAATTTTTCTTTTTTTTTTTTTTTTTACAGCAGGTACCCACTGCGCCGCAGTGGGTCTGACACACTCCCACTGCGCCGCAGTGGAATCTTTCTGACCTGCGAGACAAAAGTCTCCCACTGCGCCGCAGTGGGGTTGAGACCCTCCCACTGCGCCGCAGTGGGATCCCACTGGTCTCAGACCTGTTCAAAATTCAGCAACTCCAAAAATGTTTGACACTTAGAACAAACTCCAACTCTTGCAATATCATGACCAACATTTCAAACACATTTTAATAATTCTAACTGATATAAGGACACATTTTAAAACATAATTACAACTTTTCTTGTTCAAATCTCATACACACCATAAATGGGTCATTTACCCACCTTGACACCATTTTCGCCCAATTTGCAACTTTACAAGTTTTCCAAAAGCTTTACACTTGACATAAACAGAATTTTAACCAAAATATGACTTTCAAACCCAATTGTACCAAGAGCCATATGAGGTGGGAATTCTAAGCTTCTGATCCAAAAGATTGCCATTCTTCCAAGATTGACCTAAATACCTTCAAGTCCTTCAAAATCTTTTCGTCTAACACATCAACTTCAATCAATCACTAGTTCCTTCTTCCGGAACTTCCTATAAAAAGGTAAACAACTAAAATATAAGCAAAGGCTTAGTGAATATACTTGCATACATTTACGAATACGAAGGAGGGCAAAGTACAAGGACTTTTACATGTAACCTATGACACCGTCATGCCACATTTACATGCTCACCTTGTACACTAAACAACATATATGGATCCATATAAGCTAACCAATGAGACTATCGGGATTCTTAGGCCCCGGAGGTTCTTAGGCCTCTTCTCAAAACAACTATCGGGATTCTTAGGCCCCGGAGGTTCTTAGGCCTCAACAATACTATGCCCCACATGGGCCTAGCCGAATCAATTACCACACATGGATAAACTAACTTCAACATGGTGGTCTTTCCACACATGGATAAACAACTTCAACATGATGTGGTCAATTGACCCAACGTAAACATAAAGGTATGCAAATATACTCACCTCCTCCGCAACAAGAACAACAAAGCTAAAACGATAATACGCAACAAGCTTCAACCTATAATCATGACATAAAAGTGCATAAGCTTATATTCACAATCATGACTAGCTCAACCTAGCCATTCTCATTCACTAACCTTTCTAAACCCAAAACCCAACCCATTTGTCATTGAGTCTCTTTTACTTTCAACAATATTACTAGGTAGCTCAATTTACCATAATCATCATTTCAAAGAAACTAGTAAAACTCAACTTTTCTCATAAACCAAAATTATCACATTAGCTTATCAATTTCATAATCAAACTCAACACATAACTCAATGACAAACTAGGTTATCTAAGGAATTGGGGGGGAAAATTAACATAATTCAATTTCTATCACAAACCCCCAAATTGGTTCACTCCATGAACCCTAATTCCACTTGAAAGATAAAAGCTAAGTTAGGGGAAATCAATACCTCAATAATAATAAGCTAATTCAAGACTTTAATTTGGAAATTCTTCTTCCCTTCTTTTCTCTATGAAAATCGGCCACCACCACCACTTCCACACAAACCCTAGCTTTAATTTCTTGAATGAAGACTATTTTGTGGTGATTATTATTGTTCTTAAATTAGAGAGAAATTGCTTTGGTTGTGAAAGAATGGGATGGAATTGCATGAAGTTTCAAGAAGAAGAAGTGTTAGTTAGGGGTGGAATGGTGACACACAACTAGAAGATGGCTGGCACTCTATTGAGCTGCCACGCCCCATTTCATCTTTTGCTTATAAAATACCCACTATCCGCTAAAGTTCCAACTAAATTAACCCCATTACCAAAAATAAAATACTAGGAAATTAATTTAATGTCAAAACTATAAAAAGGGGTTAATTTCTTTTACCTTAAAACTTTGGGGTGTTACAACTCTCCCCCACTTGGAACGGATCACGACCTCGTGATCCAAGCCATATGCAAAGACGGATAGTAAACTAGAACATCATGCTCGGACACCCACATACAATCGGGCATCTTACCATGCTTCCACAAAATCTTATAAGTCCTCACCGTCTTATTTTGCACTCTTCTAAGCTCTTCTTCTACTATGGCAATCGGCTTTTCAATATAATTCAACTTGTTGTCAACCTCAATTTCGTTCAATGGCACATAAGAAGACTCCTCGGCAAGGCATTTTCTAAGATGAGACACATGGAAAGTTGGATGAATTCCCGAAAGTTCATCCGGTAACTCCAAACGGTAAGCAACCTTGCCAACCTTGGCCAAAATTTTAAACGGGCCAATGAAACGAGGACTTAGCTTTCCACGCTTTCTAAACCGTAGAACACCTTTCCATGGGGAGACTTTCAACAAAACACGATCGCCCACATGAAACTCAATCGGTCTTCTCCTTTTATCCGCATAAGACTTTTGCCGATCTTGAGCCGCTTTTAATCTCTCTTTGATCACATCTATCTTTTCGATGGTTTTTAACACCACTTCCGTGCCACCTATTTCTCTTTGACCTACTTCCCCCCAACAAATTGGAGATCTACACTTCGTCCATACAACATTTCATACGGCGGCATTTGAATACTAGAATGGTAGCTATTGTTGTAGGAGAATTCTACCAAAGGCAAGTGAAGATCCCAAGTGCCTCCAAAATCGATTATACATGCCCGAAGCATGTCTTCAAGCGTTTGAATGGTTCTCTCACTTTGACCATCCGTTTGTGGGTGATAGGCGGTGCTAAGCTTGAGCTTGGTACCCATATCTTCATGAAATTTCCGCCAAAAGTGAGAAGTGAATCGAGTGTCTCTATCTGAAACAATGGAGATGGGAACTCCATGTCTAGCTACAACCTCTTTTACGTAGATCTTTGCCAACACTTCAGATGATGATGCCTCACGAATAGGAAGAAACAAGGCACTCTTGGTTAATCTATCAACTGTTACCCATATTGTATCAAATTGATTCCTAGGGGTCTTGGGCAATTTTGTGATGAAATCCATGGTGATCTCTTCCCACTTCCATTTGGGAATTTCCAATGGTTGCAACGTACCATAAGGCTTTTGATGCTCCGCCTTCACTTGTGCACAAGTCAAACACTTTTCGACATATTTCACCACATCCCGCTTCATTCCGGGCCACCAATATTCTATTTTCAAGTCATGATACATCTTTGTAGCACCGGGGTAAATAGAATATTTGGATTTGTGAGCTTCATCAAGTAGAATTTGTTTCAACTCACAAGAGAAAGGAATCCAAATTCTCCCAAATCGTACGGTAAGGCCACGAGAATCCTTGGTAAAATATTGGATTTGACCTTGAATCCTTTCTTTCTTAGGATCTCGTTGCAAAGACTTTTCTTGAGCTTCTCTAATTTGATCAAAGAAGTCATTAGTGATCAAAACCCAAAGGGGAGAAACGACTAAGGCATGATGAGAACTCTTCCGACTCAAGGCGTCCGCTACCACATTAGCCTTCCCGGGATGATACAATCTCGCAATCATAACAAAAGGTCTAACAGCGGAAAGAAGGGAGAAGGGAGAAGGGGAAGAAATTGAACGATGGAAATGGGAATGGCAAAAGAGGGGTTACGAGTGAAAAATAAGTGAAGGTCGACAAGATAAAAATTACTTAGAAAGGAAGAATAAAAGAATCAGAGAAGGCACAAGTCAGGTGGGATAATGGGGGGGGAAGGTAAAAAGGAGAAGCGCAATAACAGGAGGGTTAAAGGTAGACGGGCCAGAAGCGGCGATAAAAGGGGCAGAGGGGATGTTTGGGAGATTAGGTGGGGACCGAGAGGGTGAGAGACGGGGCGGAGCAAAGAGAGCCTTCCCGTGATACAAAATCTCGCAATCATAATCTTTCAAAAGATCTAGCCATCTTCGTTGGCGATTGTTGAGATCTATTTGCTCAAAGAAGTACTTGAGGCTTTTATGATCGGAATAAATGATAAACTTGACTCCATAAAGGTAATGGCGCCAAATTTTTAAAGCAAAAACCACCGCCGCTAACTCCAAATCATGAGTAGGATACCGTTTTTCATGCTCTTTCAATTGCCTTGAAGCGTAGGCAATGACTTTACCTCGTTGCATAAGAACACAACCTAGGCCATTAGATGATGCATCACAATACACCACCATATCTTCAAGTCCATCCGGTAAAGCAAGAACCGGTGCTTGACTTATCCTTTCTCGAAGTTGTTGAAAGGCCATCTCTTGTTCGCTTTTCCATTCAAACTTGATATTTTTGCGAGTTAACTTGGTCAATGGGGAAGCTATTTTAGAGAAGTCTTGAATGAAACGACGGTAATAGCCCGCTAGACCAAGGAAACTCCTAATCTCCGACGGATTCTTAGGTTGCTCCCACTTCATCACTGCATTAATCTTAGCTGGATCCACCATAATTCCTTCACTATTAACAACGTGACCAAGAAATTGCACTTCTCTTAACCAAAACTCACATTTGGAGAATTTGGCATAGAGTTTCTCCTTACGTAAAGTTTCCATCACCTCCCATAAATGAACTTCGTGATCGGTTGAGCTTTTGGAATAAATAAGAATATCATCAATGAAAACGATCACGGACTTATCAAGCATAGGGCGACAAACACGGTTCATGAGATCCATGAAAGCCGCGGGAGCATTTGTGAGACCAAAAGGCATGACAACAAACTCAAAATGACCATAACGAGTACGGAAGGCGGTTTTAGGAATATCTTCATCACGTACTTTGAGTTGATGGTAACCCGAACGAAGATCTATTTTAGAGAAATATGATGCTCCTTGAAGTTGATCGAATAAGTCGTCGATTCTAGGCAAAGGATACTTGTTCTTTACGGTGACTTTGTTGAGCTCACGATAGTCGATACACATACGCATGCTTCCATCCTTCTTCTTAACGAAAAGTACCGGTGCGCCCCAAGGAGAGTTACTAGGTCGAATAAAACCTTTATCAAGTAATTCTTGTAATTGCTTCATCATCTCTTGCATTTTCGTTGGAGCCAAACGGTAAGGAGCTTTAGCAATGGGGTTAGCCCCCGGAATAAGATCAATTGAAAACTCAACTTGCCGTTCGGGGGGAATACCCGGCAAGTCTTCGGGAAAAACATCGCAAATTCACTAACGATTGGAATGTCTTCAATAGATAAAGGTTTCTTTTCAACATTAACAATGTGGGCAAGGTAAGCATGACATCCATGAGACATATAGCGTTTGGCACGAGCAAAGGTACAAACGGATATAGAAAGCTCCTTCCTATCACCATAAACTACCAAATCTTCACCTTTGGAGGTCTTTAAATATATTGCCTTTTCATCACACGCGATCTTAGCGTTACATGAGCTCAACCAATCCATACCCAAGATTATATCAAACTCTCCCATCGGAAAAGGAATAAAATTGGCTTGAAAGAGTTTCGAAGAAATTTTGATCTCACACCCTCTATACACATCTTTCACTAATTCCATCCTACCATTACCAACTTCAACTTGCAAAGTATTTTCTAGACATGACTTGGACACGAGAATAACGTGAATTACTCTAATTGCAACAAATGATCTATTCGCCCCCGAATCAAAGAGAATTCGCATAGGCACATTATATACAAGAAATGTACCTGTAATAACATCGTCGGTGTTCCTTGCCTGCTCCACAGTTAGTTGGAAGGATCTTCCTCGTTGATTCCCATGAGTTTGGGCATTCTTCCTTTCCGCCTCCCTTCTTCTTTCTTCATGTCTTTCCCCTTCCGTCAACTTAGGGCATGAACTCCTCATATGACCTTCCTCAAAGCATTTAAAACATATGATAGGTTTCTGAGGCTTTGATTTGCACTCCCGGCTTGTGTGCCCTGGTTTCCCACAAGTATAGCAACCCTTCTCCGCCGCTTTACAAATTCCTGAATGGCTCCTCTTGCATTGTCGGCAAAAAGGAACATTCTTTTTAATAGAGTGGTTGCCGGAACTGCCCTCTTGTCTAAACCGTTTGTTGGGGGAATTCACATCTTCATGCTTCCTTTTTAAATCACTTTCGTCTACCCTAGATTGTTCAATCTCATGATCCCTAGCCACATCCGCCAACATGGAAAAAGACTCCATTTGGCGTAGGCTAATCTTCTCTCGTAGACTCTTTTTCAGCTTCAAGTAAAATTGTTCTTTGAGCAATTGATCATTCTCGAGAAATTCCGGACAAAATTGAGCCTTGTCCAAGAATTGGACTCGGAATTCGTTCAAACTCATGTTGCCTTGGCAGTCGTTGAGAAATTCACTTCTCAACTTGGTCACTTCAGCTTCCGACCTAAACTCTTTAAAGAACATAGTCTTGAATTCGGGTCATTCGACATGATCTAAAGCTTCCTTCTTTATTGCCAACAAACCATCCCACCATCTCTTCCCACTGTTCCTTAGCATACCAACCGCAAAGATGACCTTCAAGTGTGAGGGGCATTGACTAGTGCGGAACGCCCCTTCAATCTCAGATATCCATCGTGTACAAACGATGGGATCACGATCACCGTGATACTCCGGTGGGTGACACACTTCGAAGTCTCGAAAAGTGAACTTCTTCTTATAACCTTCTCCCCTGTTACTTTCACCTCCCTTTCATCTTCGGTCTTTTTCTTTATCCTTCTCCCCTGTTACTTCCACCTCCCTTTCATCTTCGGTCTTTTTACCTTTATCCTTGGCATCTCTTTTCTCAAACTCCCGTTGCACATTGACCGCAACCTCTTCTCTAATCATTTGAGCAAGATGATCGTTCACAGCTCCTTCTAATGTTTGATTCAACCTCTTTAGTAAAAGAGTTTAGTAAAAGAGGAGTATACTTTTCCAATGCTCTCCCTATTTGATCGGAGATATCCATGCTACCTTCAGGAAAGATAACTTCCTCCTCATTTCTTCTATCGATTTCGTCTTCTTCGTGATGTTGATCAGCCATACTATGGTAAGAGTAGATAAACTGTTTAAAACACGCAACCTATCTCTCTCTACTAACTAAAAGCCAAAACTTATAACTTTACACTAAACCGTCCCAAGGTTTGATGCCGTTAGTTTATAAATTTGTTAGTATTTCAACCACAATAAGGCCGGCTTCTTATTGTGCTTAAATACTAGCAAGTTTATAAGCTAACATCATTAAACACTCTTTCGATCCCATATAAAATTTCGGTTACCTAAGGTCGAGTCTCAACTAAGGTTTAAGTCTAGGCACTCTCTACACAAGGGAATACCTAAATCCCTTAAACCTCGGCTCTGATACCAACTTGAAAGGACTAGACTCGATTAAACCAAAAGTGTAAAATTTTTCTTTTTTTTTTTTTTTTTTACAGCAGGTACCCACTGCGCCGCAGTGGGTCTGACACACTCCCACTGCGCCGCAGTGGAATCTTTCTGACCTGCGAGACAAAAGTCTCCCACTGCGCCGCAGTGGGTTGAGACCCTCCCACTGCGCCGCAGTGGGATCCCACTGGTCTCAGACCTGTTCAAAATTCAGCAACTCCAAAAATGTTTGACACTTAGAACAAACTCCAACTCTTGCAATATCATGACCAACATTTCAAACACATTTTAATAATTCTAACTGATATAAAGACACATTTTAAAACATAATTACAACATTTTCTTGTTCAAATCTCATACACACCATCAATGGGTCATTTACCCACTTTGACACCATTTTCGCCCAATTTGCAACTTTACAAGTTTTCCAAAAGCTTTACACTTGACATAAACAGAATTTTAACCAAAATATGACTTTCAAACCCAATTGTACCAAGAGCCATATGAGGTGGGAATTCTAAGCTTCTGTTCCAAAAGATTGCCATTCTTCCAAGAATGACCTAAATACCTTCAAGTCCTTCAAAATCTTTTCGTCTAACACATCAACTTCAATCAATCACTAGTTCCTTCTTCCGGAACTTCCTATAAAAAGGTAAACAACTAAAATATAAGCAAAGGCTTAGTGAATATACTTGCATACATTTACGAATACGAAGGAGGGCAAGTACAAGGACTTTTACATGTAACCTATGACACCGTCATGCCACATTTACATGCTCACCTTGCACACTAAACAACATATATGGATCCATATAAGCTAACCAATGAGACTATCGGGATTCTTAGGCCCCGGAGGTTCTTAGGCCTCTTCTCAAAACAACTATCGGGATTCTTAGGCCCCGGAGGTTCTTAGGCCTCAACAATACTATGCCCCAAATGGGCCTGACGCCGAATCAATTACCACACATGGATAAACAACTTCAACATGGTGGTCTTTCCACACATGGATAAACAACTTCAACATGATGTGGTCAATTGACCCAACGTAAACATAAAGGTATGCAAATATACTCACCTCCTCAGCAACAAGAACAACAAAGCTAAAATGATAATACGCAACAAGCTTCAACCTATAATCATGACATAAAAGTGCATAAGCTTATATTCACAATCATGACTAGCTCAACCTAGCTATTCTCATTCACTAACCTTTCTAAACCCAAAACCCAACCCATTCGTCATTGAGTCTCTTTTACTTTCAACAATATTACTAGGTAGCTCAATCTACCATAATCATCATTTCAAAGAAACTAGTAAAACTCAACTTTTCTCATAAACCAAAATTATCACATTAGCTTATCAATTTCATAATCAAACTCAACACATAACTCAATGACAAACTAGGTTATCTAAGGAATTGGGGGGAAAAATTAACATAATTCAATTTCTATCACAAACCCCCAAATTGGTTCACTCCATGAACCCTAATTCCACTTGAAAGATAAAAGCTAAGTTAGGGGAAATCAATACCTCAATAATGATAAGCTAATTCAAGACTTTAATTTGGAAATTCTTCTTCCCTTCTTTTCTCTATGAAAATCGGCCACCACCACCACTTCCACACAAACCCTAGCTTTAATTTCTTGAATGAAGACTATTTTGTGGTGATTATTATTGTTCTTAAATTAGAGAGAAATTGCTTTGGTTGTGAAAGAATGGGATGGAATTGCATGAAGTTTCAAGAAGAAGAAGTGTTAGTTAGGGGTGGAATGGTGACACAAAACTAGAAGATGGCTGGCACTCTATTGAGCTGCCACGCCCCATTTCATCTTTTGCTTATAAAATACCCACTATCCGCTAAAGTTCCAACTAAATTAACCCCATAACCAAAAATAAAATACTAGGAAATTAATTTAATGTCAAAACTATAAAAAGGGGTTAATTTCTTTTACCTTAAAACTTTGGGGTGTTACAACCTTTTATCGCGTGGTCCACCGTGGTGACATATTAGTGTCACTTTATTGACCACCTTTAACGAGTTTTTGTTCGACCGCCGTACGACTAGAACATAACTCAACTCCATTGTTGTTCTTTTAGCCCACTCCGTCAACTCTTCGAAGGAAGCGAACACCTCCTCGGTTTCTAAGTCTCCAGCTTCGCATTCAAATTCACCGTCTGCATCAGGTGACTCAAACTCATCATCCGACACTTCAATACGTACGTTATCTGGGTCTGCCCAAATATCCTCCAAACTATCCATCTGAAACAATTCAAGTAAACAAGTCAACATCTAGTTCAGTAACTATTGATGGTATCCATACTATATATGTAGTTAGTAAAATAACTATAACTACATATAGGTATAATATCTATATCTATGTTCATAATATATATATGTATACGTAAGATATATACTTGTGCGAAAGAGAATTAGTATGTATTTGAAAAGAGAAAGCAGAGAATGCGTACGATCGAATATCCATACTATATATGTAATTAGTACAATAACTATAACTACATATAGGTATAATATCTATATCTATGTTCATAATATATATATGTATACGTAAGATATATACTTGTGCGAAAGAGAATTAGCATGTATTTGAAAAGAGAAAGCAGAGAATGCGTACGATCGAATGCCATGCATGGCATGTAGTATATATAACGAGATTTCTCCCAATTATATGATCAGTATCCTCGGGAGAAGTTCGCAGGGTCGGATCTCCCTTCTCCTTCTCGAGATTTCTCCCAATTATATGATCAGTATCGCCGCTAATACTCCGACAGGACAAAATCTAATCCTATACCTCAGATCAAATGATTGGGAGAATGATCCCCGAGGTGCCATGTGGCAAGTATTAGCGGCGACGTCACCGCTAATACTTGTGACGTGGCACCTCGGGAACGGGCGTCGTCAGTCATGGTTCCAAGATTGTCGGGCCCCACCATTAGCGGCGACGTCGCCGCTAATACCCGGGTGGGGTTGCCCTTTTCCTGGTAGGGTTACCCTGTGCCAAACTTAATTACACATTGCTTAATTTCTTTGTACCAGATGTAATTGCTAGTTGTACACGTGCTAGGCGTATAAAGTGATAGACTGACTTCTCAGTTTATACTCACTACTTCAAATTGACAGCACTTTACTCTCTCAAAACATATATTTAAATTCACAGTTACCCTTTTTTCGTCACTCTAGCTAGTAGGTCTATTGACCATCACCACCATCATAAACTAACCACTATCACCATATCTAGAGAGGCATAACAACGCCGACGTCACTACCGTTATCATCAGCTAACATCCTTATGTGTATCGTCATGTGTTTTCGAGCTTTTAAAAAGATCATAATGGTTTTTTACTTTTTTTTTAACAAAGATGAGTTCATGTTGGGAATTGCTGAGACTGCAGAGTTCCTAAGTCTTGTTACACACATAATGTTAAAACCACCATCATATCCCCTAGATATTAATTGAGTTTGAACGTAACCTTCCTTGAAATCATCGGAAATCCTTTTGTTGAATTCTCTGTAGATACGATGGTATGTTTCCGAAGCTGGTAAATAAAGATTTAATGACTTATGTATATGTTGGGTATATGTTAGTCTTGTTATATGTTGTTTTGTAAAAAAATCAATAGCAACAATTGTGAAAGACTTAGAACTGAGAGGCGCTCAACAATTTTGAAAAGATAAAAGAAGATCAGAGGTAGAAAGGAAAGCATGAAGAGTAGAGAGTTGGGGAAAGTGATGGGAGGCTTTGGTAGATGTATATCAGGGGCAAGGGTGTAGTGCCAAGGATTTGGCAAATTGGCAAATCGGCAAAATTTTCAGCCAATAAAAACGCGCCATGTGGCATAGTCAAAAACTAACCAATAATTGCCAAATGAGATGTTAAAAGGAGATAAACTTGCCGATGTAAACCGATCGGCTCTTTCTATATCTATATCAATTTTTGGCAACATTAACCAATCAAATTCCCACAGCACATGGTCCCATACACCCCAACGTTCACATGCATCGGCCAAAACTAGCCGATGTAACTTGCCAAACTTTGCCAAAACTAGCCGATTAATGTTGCCGACTCATGTGCTATAGGTTTGCCGATTTGCCGATTGAGCCGATGGTTTTTGCCGACTACACCCTTGCCCCTTATGCATATAGTATTCTATTGTATTTGCTTTACAAACTATAATTTGTGTCTATATATGTATTGTACCTGATGCACATGTATTTGTATGTTGTAACGTATGTATATATGCTTGTACAAAACGAAAGAAAACAAAAGACGGTCAGAAAATAACATTTTATACATGTGCCCCTATAGTTACATAGTAATTACATGTATGCCATTGTACGGAGGAAAAAAAAGGGGAAAAAACGGCACGCAAAAAGATGCAGGGTTTTTAGGATATATAGTAATATGAGCCATAAACATTGACTCGTTTATTTTATTACAAATAATGCTGAATACATTTAATTGATCAAAATGATATTTGGACCATGTATATTTTAGAATTTAGAAGTGTGTATATTTTATCAAGTGACAATGGTTTACACATCTACTTATTGTGATATATGTATGTGGTAGAGACTTTAAATTAAGAAGAAAAAAAATTCAACAAAGCATGATAAACTATTAACTGCCACGGATACTGTTGTTACATTAGAGATTTTTGGATTTCTCCAAATTATACTTTTGAAAAATAATAATCATGGAATCCCAATAATGTTAGAATACACTTTTGGTTGTTTAAATTATAGAAAGTAATTATTTTATGACTTTCTAACCCCCTTTTAATTTGTAGATTTGAGTAATATGATAGGTCCATATTAAGAAGAATTTATTAAATGATACTCAAACGTTAGAAAATTTTGGTTTTTAATGGGAACTTAAGGTCCCTAATTAATCCTTAATTATAAGTTATAACTCAACTAAATTGCGCAAGATCATGGTAACAAACTTTGGAGGGTAATGGACTAATGTGTTAACTTCATATTCTGTTGGCATGAGTTATCAATCTAATGTCGTATTATTTTCATGGATGTTAAACAATATATGCTTATAGAGTGCATTAAAACTAAAGGTCCATACTTAGTTTTTATCTTATTGTCTAAATTATGACATTAAAATTATCGATGCGAGATTAATAAGTTAATTGTTTGTAACCGATTATTTTGAACAAAGAAAAACGTCCCGGCTTTCATTGGAGAATATATTATGCTAAGGTAAAACTTAATTATGCTAAGGTAAAACTTAATTATAAATGTTCATTAAGGTACATAGTTTTCTGTCAACAAAATATAGATACATGTAATACGTTATATTTTGACGTCACAATATTCATCATATCATGTATTTATATACAAATCACCATAAGCTTTTATTCGATTATTTCCCGATTTATGGCATGTGCTCACAAATTTAGTTAAGATGTGCCAATATGGATAAATGAATTCTAATAGTATTGAATATTCAGTGGTATATGTAACTAAAGTGATGCATTCTATTTGATATTGTTTGTTGTATTAGAAATCCACGTGTTAACTTGGTATAATTTATAGCTAATGTATGTGATATTTGATTATAATTCACATGTGGTTGTAATATTCAAATTGGTGAATAAGAAAGTCTTGACTATATATGTAATCACTCTTAATTGAGATTATCATTTCTTATAAGTAATATCATAAAATGGTTACTTATTATTATTGTGAATTGATATGTACGATCATGCTAAGAAACGAGCTACTCGATTATACGTAATTATTCGAAGAGAATGTGTTAATATTGTTATAAATATAAGGTTCAAGTTATAACTCTTTTATTCTGCAGGGTGTAAAAGGTAACTTTATTTCTTTTATCCTCTTTTGTTAGTTTGTTCATTGTGCAGGGGCTGTTATGTAAATTGGAGATTAGGGTTATATAAATACCTCTTTATCTCATTCATTCAGTTTGTCTCTTTTGTTCGTATTGTTTTTTCTCTCTGTATTTTGTTCTTGTTATTATCAACATTGAGTTGATATTAGTTGTTCATTATTGAGTCTGTATTGTGATTAATGTTTGTATTTAGGATCACACACGTTTAGTGGATGATCCCAGTCCTTTAGAATCGCACACAATTGTGGACGATTCATCTTCGTGTCTGTATTAGATCTTTAGGGTTTCGATTAAATAAAAGTCTGAGTTGATTCGGTGTTGTTGGTGTTTGATCTCAAATTATTACATGGTATCAGAGACAGGTTTATAAAAATTAGGGTTTCAGATTGATCAGATCTATTATTCTGATTTTAGGGTTTTGATATTTGGGGGTTTTTTAAGATCTAGGGTTTAATAATTAGGGTTTTCCATTAAAACCCTATTTTATTTGAAAATCGTGATTGCTGCTTCCGCTAAGTATCTTTTGTGATACTTTCTCCTTCTTCATCTCCGTCTTCTTTTGATAGCACTGTAAGTCTTCTTTTCCATTATCTGGTGGATTGCCTTGATTCGATATACAGGATATTACAGCTGCCTTGACCCTCTTCTTAAGAAGTGTGGAATCCTGGTAGTAGTTCTATCTGCAAACTATATTGAGTCTTGTGTTGGTCTACAAAACTCCAGATAATTTGCTTGGTTTATTTTGTGCTATTTTTTATTATCTTTTGTGTGTATTTGAATATTATCTGTTTTGTTGTTTACAATGGGTGATGTTGCTACTATTAATAGTCTTGATATTGGTAGTCCTTTGTACCTACATGCAAATGATACTACTGGTGTGCCTATTGTGTCTATAAAATTAACTGGTACTGAAAATTATCGTATATGGGCTAGTGCTATAAAACTTGCTTTACAAACTAAAAATAAACTTGGTTTTATTGATGGTTCTGTGGTTAAAACTGCTTATGCTACTAGTCCAGTTTTGTCTCAGCAATGGGATAGGTGTAATGCTGTTGTCTTGTCTTGGCTGTTAAGTTCTGTATCTCAGGATGTTTATCTGGGTCTTATTTTCTCTGAAAATGCTACTACTGTATGGAATGAATTAAAAGAAACTTATGATAAACTTGATGGTTCAATTGTGTATAATTTGATGTATAAAATTAACACTATTAAGCAAAATGGGATCTCATTGTCTGAACACTATCATAAGCTTAACTCCTTATGGAGAGAATTTGATTCTGTGACTAAATTGCCTGCTTGTACTTGTGATGCTAGAGAAGAACTTGGTATACATGACAAATTGATAAAACTGATGCAATTTTTGATGAGTCTTGATGATGTGTATCAACCCATTAGAAGTACTATATTGACCAAAGACCCTTTACCTGATGTTAAAGCTGCTTTTGCTATCTTGTCTAGGGAGGAATCACATAGAGGAGTTAATATGTCTGCAAATACTGATAATAAACCTCAGATAACTTCTTTTGCTGCAAGAACTTTTGATTCAAAAAGAAAATTACCAAATAATAAGGGTCCTAATCCTAATCTTGTATGCAAACATTGTAATATGATTGGCCATACCATAGAAAGATGTTATGAGATTGTTGGGTATCCTCCTGGTTTCAAGAAACACCCTAACCCTATTAGACAAAATCATGGTTATAAACAAGGATTTAATGCTAATTGTGATGCTAAATTGTTATCTGGTCATTCTAGTCATGCTTCTACTTCTTCTTCTGTTCAACCTGCTTCTTTTCCTGCTATGTCTTTCACTAATGATCAAGTGCAGAAAATTATATCTCTAATCAGTGACAAGGGTAATTCTTCTACTGCACAAGCTAATATGTCAGGTAAATCTCAATTTTTTAATAACAGTAGTGTGTTTAATTCAAACTTTTCAAAGTTTTTTTGTGCAAATATAAGTAAAAAGATGAAAAGACTGTTATTAGCTTGGATAATTGATTCTGGTGCTAATCAGCATATGACCATTTCTGCTGACAATATGTTTGATGTAGTGGATGTTTCTGATTTAAATTTGACTGTTGGACACCCAAATGGGACTTTAGCTAAAATAACACATATTGGTAATTTAAGATTAACAAGTAATGTAGTCTTGTATGATGTTCTTGTTGTTCCAAATTACTGTGTAAGTCTTATGTCTGTTCATAAACTTGTTAGAGACAGCAAGATGTTTGTTGGTTTTGATGAAACAAATTGTTATATTCAGGATTTGAAAAGAAAGACTGTCTTGGGGACTGGTAGTGAGTCTAATGGTCTGTACTTGTTTGATGAACCTAAATCTGTGATTGGTAAGTGCAATATGTCTTTACCTGTTTGTTTTCATGCTTCAAAGTCTTTGTGGCATAGTAGATTAGGTCACCCTGCTGACCCTGTTCTTAATATATTAAAAGATGACTTAAATCTGGAAAATAATTCTTATATTTCACCATGTGATGTTTGCCATAAAGCTAAACAAACCAGAGAACCTTTTCCTCTAAGTGATCACAAATCTGTTCAGTTAGGTGATCTTATTCATCTTGATTTATGGGGTCCTTATAAAGTTGTTAGCAGAGAAGGGTTTAAATATTTTTTAACAATTGTTGATGATTTTTCAAGAGCTGTTTGGGTTTATTTAATTAAAACCAAAGATGAAGTATATGATTTGTTTGTTTCTTTTTCCAGTCTTCTTGAAACTCAGTTTGAAACTAAAATCAAGGTTATAAGGTCTGATAATGGAACTGAATTTGTGAATAGAAACATGAATACTTTTCTAAATAACAAAGGGATTTTACATCAAACTTCTGTTAGTTATACTCCTCAGCAAAATGGCATTGCTGAGAGAAAACATAGACATTTGTTGAATGTGGCTAGAAGTATTATGTTTCAGGGAGGATTGCCTCTCAAATTCTGGTCTGATTGTATTCTAACTGCTGTTTATCTTATTAACAGGTTACCCTCTTCAGTATTAAATGGTTGTTCTCCTTTTGAAATGATTTATAAAAGAAAACCTGTCCTCTCCCATATCAGAAGTTATGGTTGTCTTTGTTATTCAACTGTCTTAAATAATTTTGATAAGTTTTCTCCTAGATCTGAAAAATGTGTCTTAATTGGTTTTTCTTCTGTTAAAAAGGCTTATAAACTTTTTAGTATTGATAGTAATTCTGTCTTATATTCAAGAGATGTAAAGTTTTATGAAAGCATATTTCCTTTTAAAATGCAATCTGCTTCTGAAATCTGTGCAGATCTTGTTAACTCAACAGAATCTGAACAAGTTCATTTTTTTGATAATAAAGAGTCAGATGTCATAACTTCTTTAACACCCAATGATGAAGGGAGAGGTACTTTTTATGATGATGGCACAGCCTCCACCTCTTATGAGCATGTTAATGTTCAAAGGCAGGATGGCAGAGCAACATCTATAAATGAAAATTACATCCCTGAGGGAAACATTCCTATTGATCAGCCTGGTTTAATTAACAATGAGGAGACAACTGTTGATAATGAGGGTAATCCTAATTTGAGAAGGTCTAATAGAATAACTAAACAGTCTGTTAGATTAAATGATTATATTCTTGATTCTAATGTTAGATATGGTCTTGATAAGTTTGTTAGTTATGCTTGTTTAAGTAATGAGAACTTCAGTTTTTCAACAAACTTAAATAAAGGTTTTGAACCTTCTACTTATGAAGAAGCCATTAAAGATCCTAAATGGGTTGAAGCTATGAATAATGAGATTGAGGCTTTACATAGAAACAATACTTGGGTCATTACTGATTTGCCTATTGATAGAGAGCCTATAGGTTGTAAGTGGATCTTTAAAATTAAATATAAAGCTAGTGGTGAGGTTGAGAGATATAAGGCTAGGCTTGTAGCCAAAGGTTACAGTCAAAGAGAGGGTTTGGATTATGATGAGACTTTTAGTCCTGTGGTTAAGATGGTCACTGTGAGATGTCTTATGTGTATGGCTGTTTGTAAAGGTTGGCCTATGTACCAACTTGATGTTAATAATGCTTTTCTTTATGGTGAGTTAGATGAAGATGTGTATATGACTATTCCTCTTGGTTGTCAAGTTGGTGATAGTACTAAAGTATGCAAACTTGTTAAGTCTTTGTATGGTTTGAAGCAAGCCCCAAGGCAGTGGAATGCTAAGCTTACCAATGCCTTGGTTGAGCATGGTTTTGAACAGAGTAAGTTTGATTATTCTCTGTATGTTAAACAGTCTAAAGGTGTTTTTATTGCTTTATTAGTCTATGTTGATGATATAGTAATCACTGGTAATAATGAAAAGGAAATTAATAGTTTTAAACAGTTTTTAAGCAATAAGTTTTTAATTAAAGATTTAGGTGAGTTAAAGTATTTTCTAGGTATTGAGGTGTTGAAAAATAACAAAGGTGTTTGCATGACACAAAGAAAATATTGTTTGGAGCTTTTGTATGAGTATGGTCTCTTGGCTGCTAAACCTGTTGATACTCCTCTGGTTTTAAATGAAATTATGAACTATGAAGAAAGTGAAAATGATAAATTCATTAAAAACATTTCTAGCTATCAACAACTTGTTGGAAAATTAATCTATCTTACTCATACTAGACCTGACATATCTTATGATGTACACTGTCTTAGTCAACACATGCATGCTCCTCTTCAGTCTCATTTTAAAACTGCTTTAAGGGTACTTAGGTATCTTAAAAGGTCTCCTAGTACTGGTATTCAATTTGATAAGAACAGTGATCTTAAGTTAAGAGTCTTTGGAGATGCTGACTGGGCAAAATGTCCAAAAACCAGGAAGTCAGTTTCTGGTTTTTGTATTTTTCTGGGCAACAATTTGATTTCTTGGAAAAGCAAGAAGCAAGCAACTATATCCAGATCTTCTACTGAAGCTGAATATAGATGCATGGCTTCTGCAACTTGTGAAACTGTTTGGATAACTAATATGCTTCTCAGTCTTGGCATCAATGATCTTATTCCTGTAAATATATATTGTGATAATAGTGCTGCTGTCCAGATTGCTGGAAATCCAGTGTTTCATGAAAAGTCAAAACACTTTGAAATAGATGTTCATTTTGTTAGAGAGAAAGCTGCTTCAGGTATGATTAAAGTTTTTAAAATTGATTCTAAAGATCAAACTGCAGATATCTTAACTAAAGGTCTTACAAGTAAACAACACAAAGTTTTGTGTGATAAGCTTAACTTAGTTGACATGTTTTCAAAAAAATTCTGGGTAAGAAAATGAGTTATAATCTTGAGGGAGGATGTTATAAATATAAGGTTCAAGTTATAACTCTTTTATTCTGCAGGGTGTAAAAGGTAACTTTATTTCTTTTATCCTCTTTTGTTAGTTTGTTCATTGTGCAGGGGCTGTTATGTAAATTGGAGATTAGGGTTATATAAATACCTCTTTATCTCATTCATTCAGTTTGTCTCTTTTGTTCGTATTGTTTTTTCTCTCTGTATTTTGTTCTTGTTATTATCAACATTGAGTTGATATTAGTTGTTCATTATTGAGTCTGTATTGTGATTAATGTTTGTATTTAGGATCACACACGTTTAGTGGATGATCCCAGTCCTTTAGAATCGCACACAATTGTGGACGATTCATCTTCGTGTCTGTATTAGATCTTTAGGGTTTCGATTAAATAAAAGTCTGAGTTGATTCGGTGTTGTTGGTGTTTGATCTCAAATTATTACAAATATAGTGATCAATATAATGAGCATGCACTGGATGTGGCTTATATGTTTATGATGTGCAACTTGAATATAATTGCATGCTCAGTTGATATGGCTATAGGCAAATGCAATATTAAACTTGATTATATTAAATTATTTGGAAGCTCTAGAAGAGTCATTATAACTTAATCATGAGAAACACATGTTTTGAGATGTGATAATAGGTATGGCTATAAAACGGAGCACATGTGAGTCACAAACAAGAAGTTTTTAGTCCATGAGTATTTATTTGATTGGCATGACTGGATAGACCATCCTAGGTCAATGATGATGCGAAAAGAATATAGAATAATCAATATATTCTTCAAATTGATGATTAGAAGGGGGAAAAAAATGTGATCATTTGCTATATGAGGAAGTATATGCCAAGTACAATAAGGATGAAATTCTTTAACGTAATGGAACATATGTAAAGGAGATGTAAGCAGGCCTATACATCGTCCAAAAGACCATTTAGTGTTTAAAATCGATGCATCGTCTAAATGGTTACTAAAGTCGCAACATGAAGTTTGCGTAATTAATTGTTCATCTTATAAGATTGCAAGAATGTTACATATTGTATTGGCAATAATGATTAATTCTATAATGATCATTTGAGAGCAAAATAGTTTGGGGCCATGTTATTTAACATGCAAAAATATGAATTCGCATCATGCCAATAGTTTATCGTATTTCCTCCCCATTGAAATTGGTTTATGGTCAGAAACCAAGTATGTCTCATATAAGAGTCATGGGTTGTGCGGTATTTGTAGTTACTCCACCACAACGCACAAATGTGAGACCTCAAAGAATGTTGGAAATAATGTTGGGAAATAAGCGTGCCTTGAAAGTGTGTAGGCTCATGCTTTGATTCAGTTCGAAACTGTCTGACTAACTAGACATTAGTATAGCTGTTTTGGGTATGAGTTAAAACATGATAGAGGCGAACGTGGTCAATAAAGCCATCATTGGGATATCTGTTTATGGTTTATGTTTCTCATTGACTTTATTTAATTTTCCCAACATTAGGGGGAGATATTCCCAACATTAGGGGGAGATATTCCCAACATTAAGGAGATATGAAAAGCAGCTTAAAAGTTGAAATAAGCAAAAGATGAATTATCAAAGATCCTCACATCAAATAAATGAATATGATGTTCATGGGATAATTCATATATTACATTTAGTAATTGCCAGATATGTTGACTGACCAAAAAGAGAGTGATCAAATTATATACAGCTGCTAAAGCTCCGATCGATAATGAGTATACATATGTTTGAAGCATAGTACATAAGTCGATTCCAAATAAAAATCCTCGGAAAAAAGGGAGCAAGAAAATAAGATGGTCAAATTCGATGTATGAAAGACCCCATTAAAGATTATTGATGAAACTAGACATGAAGGTTTTAGAGAAACCTCAGGTACCTGAAAACGTGAATATTAAACATTGAGATCTCAATAAACAATATCATGTCTAGAGAGTTATGGAATCGATCGAATAAGTGAAATCGACATCAATAATGATTTTGAATTTTGATATAGCGCTAAGTACTATGGATAAATATGAGGATCTTTTAATCATGCATTCTAAGATATATATGATTGGCGAAAAGAAAAAGACGCAAAAGTTAGACCTCAAGTCCGTACACCTGAAAGTGTAACGTTTTATGATATAATTGATGAGTGTGAAAAATAAATGACAAAACCACATGTATGGTACATAATGCATAATCTTCTAAGTAATCGACAACCAAGATGGAGCATTTACGAATAAATTTATAATGGGTGTCCATAATTGATATAAGTTGGTCATTGTGAAATTTATTATGGAATGAGGATTTTTCGCAAAAGATATTGACTTGATTACGATGAGTTTTATTCTCACGTGGTGGATGCAATAACTATTGATGTCTTATAATTCTGGCAATATAAAATAATATGAAACTGCGTCTTATGGATTATTTTGAGCTCTGAAGATGTTATATATAACGCATAGAGTATGCGTTGTTCTTTAAATTGCAATATTACTTGAAGTATATAAAATGCATAGAGCATGTCTAATTACCCAACGCTGCTTCAAACAAGTTTGAAAGGTTCTTGAGAACAACATGTAGTAAATATAATCTATAAGAGACATTTGGTAAAGTCTTTTTGAATATCTAACTTGGAGTTACGAAATTTATTTGCTCAAGGATATTAAAGAAATATAATAACTGAATTTGTTATGAGCGCAAAAGATCTATATGGCAATTTTATGTTTGAAATTGTGAGATGAAAAATCTTGAAAAAACAAAATTGAACATTCTAATGATGAAAAGTTACTCAAAAGGAATTTATATGATGAGAAAAATATTTTTGTGTGTTATATGTATTTATTGAGTATACTAAATAGTTTGTATATATGGTCACTTGGTATTGATATAAATCACTTTCATTCTTTAAATATGGAGATACATTTTTGATTAAAAATACTATATTTGAGTAGCATCGAGTCACTATTAACATATATTCCAGTGTATTGTTTTTCGTTCCTTCAGTAAAGATAGAGATCTTATCCCATGAGAATATATTAGTGGGTAAAACATATATTTTATTACCCTGGAGGCGATAAAGTTATAATTATACTAACCTATCAAAGAAGTTTTAGTCTGTTTTGATAATACAGGATGATCGATTACAAACGGATATGTATTTATAAATGTTGGCATCAACTGTATCAAATATTATAAGTTAATTGACATATCAACATGAAGATAATGCAACATGGTTGTTTTCAACGTTTGAAGTTGTATATCAAAGGAAGCTTGTTCGTGATATTATTGACTCAAAGAGCTTAAGTGATGTGATCGTCAGGGGGAGAAGATACGCGTTGCACTCTTTTTCCCTTGGCCATGGTTTTGTCCCATTGGGTTTTCCTGGCAAGGTTTTTAATGAGGCAGCATCCCAAGCGTATCGAAGAACTATGTACTCTTTTTCCTTCACTAGGCTTTTGTCCCATTGGGTTTTCCCTGGTAAGGTTTTAACGAGGCATATTCTTTTGACCCGTGGATAGCCAAGGGGGAGTGTTATGAAATACTTATTATGTGGCTATCCACATTTCTACCTCCCAAGCTCCTCATATTCTATCATTATTATTGTACTTATTATATAGACTTTTATAACTCTATATATAGTCATTGTAATCAAGAGTATTCAAGATCAATAGAAAATCATTCTCTTATTCTATCTATCCTTGTTCTCTCTATTCTCTATTGTTATTATATATCTATATTTGCTAGCTATTAGGTCGTTGTTTTACAACATTTTCCTTTTATTTGGGGTTATTCTTTTAGTAGACTTTATTAATTAAATGGTCTTTCATTTATTTAATAAATTAATTAATAAAAAAATAATGATGATAATACTCTTTCCAAACAAATACTACCTCCCATTTTAAAATAATCAACAAAATGGCTATTTCATTTAAATTTGACCTCTCTCACCGATCCGTTCCCGAGTTCTACACCGCAATTACCCCGCCGCATTGCGCGGGCACTATCCCTCGTATTTAATAACAGTTCAAGAAGTTCTATTCTGATATTTGTTGGTGTAATTATGTATACCCTACTTATTGTTAACTTTGTAAGTAAAGGTTAGTTTTTTATTTAACAATAATTACAGGCTTCGGTTAAAAAACTTTAAAGTCATCAAACAATTCAATTTTTACATATCACTGGATTAGGATAAATTGAGTATATATTGTATTACTGTGGAATAATAGCATAATAACTAACACCAAAGGTGAATGCAGGTTGTTAAACGCAAAGGAAAATAACAGTCCAAATGGTAATGTATCTTCAACATTAGGTAAATTATAGGAGGTTAAAACGAAATTTAGTTAAAATTAATATGTGTTTTAAAAGCTTGTACATTCCATGCATAAAGTACTTGTACATTTACAAAGGTTTTTAGTATATATATAATGTGCATGATTGAGACTTTAGAAAATACTTGATAATTTTTTTCAATTTTCAAACATATTTTTGTAGCCATATATGTTTTAAGCAAATACATGGTTGCAAAACTTGCCATTTGCAAATTAGTTTTGTTTTTAACTAAAACAAAAATTGAAATTAAAATATCCTAATAAATATCAACTACTTGGTGCAAGGAAGGCATATCATAATAAATACAAGAAGTCCATTGAGGAAGATGTTGCACATGACACATCTGTGGATTTTCGAAGGTATATCATTTAGTTTAAAAATAGCTAAACTGCTAAACATAATGTGGTTATTTTTATTTCTATGTACAGTTTTTAGTTTCTTTTTTATGAAAGACAAAACGTCTGTGGCTAAATTAGAGGCTGAGATACAATGACGATGAGCTCAACATGTAAGGAAGCATTGATGAGCTTCGAGCCAATGAGTATTACATTTGGCTGAAACTGTTTTTAAGGTATGTCTTGATTATTGCGGATTTGGGTTTATTTGATTTCTGCAGTAAACAGGGTCGATTTCATCTTTAGGCTGAAACTTTATAATATTGTGTTTGTAGTCAGAGAAGCTAGATTAATTATCATATTCAAGCGGATGATGATAGTCCATAGTATAAAATAATTAAGCTTTAATGTTTTAACGTATAATAGTACTAAATTACCATCTGATGAAACCAACAATGTCTTTGGAAGTGTATTTTAAATCAAAACATGTAGTATGTTAGCAGCACATTAAAAGTAGATTTTCTTGATATGCAGAAACGCCAACCTCTGAAGAGAGCCTTTGGATTGATGTTTCATACTTGTACTACTTTCTTGGCGAGTTGGAAACACACTGACACCGCTGACCTCTGCACCAAACAGATTGCCCTGTTGCTTCTTTTGACTTTGCACGATTCAGGACACAAATTGCCAAAACTTAAAGAAGTCAATGTAAACAAGAAGTGTGTTGGTAAATGATCAAACTTGTACAACTACTTCATTATTCATATATGTACATTCTTTAACCAACATAAATTGTCAGCTTAAATTTGAAACACATACAAATAGGGCTGCTAAAAGGTACTAATCAGTAGATTGACTCTTTGTAACCCGGACGATCTTAAGTTCAATCATAGTCATCAATACTCGGTTGCAAAAAAAAGGTGTTCCCGCAGCAACGCGCGGCGAAACCAACTAGTTATATAATAAAAAACTTGAGAGTTACGAATGTGGACAGCCACGTTATAATGATTTCATAACAAAAATGTGGTTTTTTCCTAGGGGTGTTCATCAAACCGTCAAACCGTGAAAACCGGACCAAACCAGAGTATTTGGATTGGTTTGGTCGGATTGAGTTGTTCAAGTCTGGTCTGACGTTTTAAGTTTTGAAAAACCGGGTTCCTTGGTCCGGTTACGGTTTTAGCAAAACGTCAACCGTCAAAACCGGACCGGACCAAAAGATATATATGTATATATATATAATATATATTTACTTCACATATATATCAACCTTACCGGAGATAATCTATTTAACATTTACATATTTTAGTAGTATGTGCAATATATTACCAGATATTTTAGTTGAAATATATGTAAAAGATCTTTTGGTAGACAATTATAAGATATTCTATTAAATATATATTTATTTATATAAACCTACTTTTACTTTCATTCTTTCCTATATTCACTTTATCCTTTCATTGTTTCATCTTCATTACCCCACTATTTTTCCACTCAAAGATCAATATTATAAGCCTTGAATCCTCCGTCACCTTTAATATTTCATATTTTGTAAGTATAAAACACAATATAATTGTAACTTTATTAATGCTTTTATTAATAATATTAAGGTCATAGTGTTCCTGTCTTCCTGATATCTACTTGTGATACGGAAAATATGCATAAAATCATTTGGAGATAAAAATGAAAAGAAAAAAGAAAAAGAGGATCACGAAACCGTTAACCGGTCAAACCGGACCGACTTACATGGTTTGGTTTGGTCCGGTTAGACAACACACTTGGTCTGGTTTGGTTTAAAATATGTTGAAACCGGGAATCCCGGTTTGGTTTGAGATATAGTCAAAACCGGACCAAACCGGACCACCCAGAAATATCCAGAATGCCACCTCAGCGCCACATCAGTCTTTATTAGTTAATCAGTTTTGAGGTGTTATGGATGCAGAACAACACAGAACGTAGAACACTACCTTTTTCTACTTTTATTTATTTATGCAAATTACATTAAATATTTTATAAAGTATTTTTTATTCATTCAATATTATAAAAAAACATTATAAAAGTAAAATATATACTCGTAAAATTAAACATAAAACTATTCATAAAATTAATATAACTATTCTGTAAATATGAGTATAATTCAAGGACTAAATAGAAATTTACTTTGAAAACAACATAAGTTTGTTGTATACTTTTGACTTTTCACTTCCTATTCCCTGTAGTCTTTCTTTTCCCCATACTCTATACCTTTTCCCCTGCAAATTGCAATACTTATATATGCGACGGTAGAAAAATATTGGGAGAGAAATCAAAGCCAGTGGTCGCCAAAGTATGACCCACTGTGAAATTTTGCCTCCCTATGCTTGCTACTTGTGTTATCCAACCTATTATCGGTGAGTATATAAATATATATGTGTGTGTGTGTCATATATAATATATATACACATACATACAAATACTCTGTATTACTAAAACAAAAGAAAAGGACAAAGCAAAAAGAAAGCAAATCTGATGCCGAGCATCGGCGTTAAGACAAAGAACCCCGATCCAAGAGTCGGCGCCGGAAGGGAGGGGGATGGTAAAGGGTTCGGTGCCGGATTGCCATGTAGGATCCGAGGTCGGGGTTACTCTTCCATACCCCATGCTCTAAGGATCAAACATGAACAAGGATTGTCACTCTCAGTTTGAAAGCTAAAGGATAAAACCAGATTTTTAGTTTGGTCAATTTATGTTGTTTAGTCTAACTATAACTCTATAAGTATAAAATAAAATAATTTGAATGGCATGTTTCGAGCTTGGTGTCTGTTAAAGACGATACCTCTAAGTCATAGAGTAGAAAATGGGTACATAAAATACTGTTTTCGACTTTCGTACATTATAATAATATACCAGCTACGTCTTTCTAATAGAAAGAAAAGAACATAAAGTAAACAGTTGGGTTGGATCAAGTGGATTTTCCCTTTGTCTTTGGAGAAGGGATCAAGGGTTCAAATTCTGAACGAAGTTTAAAATGGACAAAAGAGATATTGGAAGACTTGCAATGCCAACATTGTGATTATAAAAGACTGAAATCGCAGCCAAAAGTTCTGGGTCTCAATTTAGTTGGGTCACCTAAGAAGAGAACTATAGCTGACAGTCCATTTCCTTCAACAAATCAATCGTCTAAAAAACGAACAAAAAACTTATTCGAGGACCGATTGCTACTCCAACAAGTAGCCCCAAGAGATTTATTGCAACTGAAGCTCGAACATCATCAGTTTCAAGCTCTGATCCAGAAACTTTGCCAAATTTTCCTAACGGGTAACCAGCAAGTGCTTAAATAAGGAGGTATCGTTAGCCGGGAAAAAGAGTCGACATCTCCTAGAGTCAAGTTCAGACTCTGAAAGTGAGCATCTATCATCATCTTCTTTTCTTCTTCATGCTTAAGGTTTCAACCATGGATGGTGAAACCCTATGACATGAAGCTGTCGATCGTCTCAAAATGGGGAAGAAAGTTCACAAAGATGATGTAGTTTACCAGCTCAAACTTGGACATCTCAAGACATGTTCAGGAGATTATCTAAGCTTAATCGACATAGCGAACATGGAGGCCATAGAAGTGATGCAAAGTTTAATGGTAATGTCAGTAAGGCTATGTCTTTATCTCAAAGTATACCTTCTGGCACACCTTCCTTGTCCTCAATATGTCACCAAGGTGGTTCACTTATGCTGAGCTGTAGCTCGCTACCGTACACAATTGCTGTCAAACAACACAAACTAGAAAATTTTATAGGAGATCAAGAACTCTGCTCACAATTTGAGGTTGATGAGCTGTGGCGAGCATTGTTACGTTGATTGTATTTTGTATCAGGGATGAAAGAGGCTGCTTGTTTAAGGGATCGCTGGATTGACATCTTAGTAACTCCTGAACCACAAACTATAATCATTTGTGCTCCATGTATGAGTCCATTGAACCAAGAAAAGGGTATTCCAAATCACTTTTCTTGATGCTTCTGTTACCTCTGTCCCTTACATGAAATAGACAAAAGACTCATTTTGTTAATGTGTTTAGTCAAATTTGTGACGTCAACCGCAAGTCATCTTCAAATTAGTTATATTATATACAGCAAATAGATGTTGGCGGGAGTCTTTAATGCACTTCTCGTGCTTTTGGTGTGCATCATCAAGAAGGTTGGTGGATCTTAACCGAACTGAAGGCCAACAATGCCTCACGGATTGGGTGAGTTCTAGTTGAGCACCAAGGTTATGACCAGTTGACAAACATATTCAAGATGACATATTCAGCCCATTTACTTATGTATGGTTACATGGGTCAATACGGGTTATCTTATTATCTTGTTAGTTTGAAGAGGAACATGTTGTGACTTGTGACAAGCTTTTAGGTTTATCTTATAACTTAACACTATTTTCTCCTATTTGTCAAGCAAAAGCCTAATCCGAGTTACACAAATGGATCTGAGATGATGCTTAAAAGAAGATTAACATACCAAAATGAGCATAAGAGTAATGGGTTTAAGATAATAACGGCAAAGACTGGAACACAATAAAGCTTCTACTAGCTATAAGGTAGAAACAGCAACAATATCCGAATCCTGGTACAAGGTAGGATACCATTAACTAATAGTAAAAGATAACATACCTAAGATCTAAAATGAAACAAACTTGAACCTTATATAGGTGTGTCCAATTTGACATGGGTAGCATTTATAGAATAAGCCCAATTGAAACTTGTTATATCCTCAGGAGCATAAATACGGCCCACTTTGATGGTCTTTTCCAACTTTTTAGCACTCAATTTGTCGCAGATGCTAGCAACATCACCAAGGATCAGATCATAGAGGTGTTTGACACGGAGCTTTAATGCAGCCTGAAAGAAATGAAAAACAGAATATTAATTAGAAAAAAACATGAATAAACAATGAGAATTGATTAGATAAAAATATGATAAGAAATTAAGGTTAATGAAGAAGATATTGATAAAGGACAAGTGGTAAAGCTGAGTGTTGGTTGAAGTTTAATCGAATAAATGCATATCCAATTATCCATATAATGATAATGATAAGGATAAAACAAAAAGCATACTTGTTTAACCTAAGGGTTTGACTCCTTAGAGTCGAGCTCAAGCCCCAACGGCCCAAAAATCCAAGCTTGAAATACATAAAGATCAAGCTGATTAAAGGGGTTTTGAGCCTTAAAAAAATAAAGCTCTAACTGGGCTTGTGGGGAATTTACTTTTTCTACCTAATTGTATGTAGATGAGTTAAATCATAAAAAAATTAAAGGGTAAGGTTATATTATCAAGCTGAGCTCCATCCCCATGGGGGGTGGGGTTTTGGTTAGCTAATATTATCAGCATTGAACCATGGCTTATATATATTTTCAAACAATAATTTTTTTTTTGAACGGCGAAATTGGGGTGCTACTTCACAGATCTACTCGAAATCGAGCGCAGCTATTCCCAAATGGGACCCCATCCAAGGGCAGGGGCGAACACCCCCCCAAACACCACCTCGGTGCCACCAATTCCGGAGGAAACCCACCGCCCGAAGGCCCACTGTGGTAAAACCCCCCGGAGTCAGGTTCGAACCCAGGACCTATGAGGAACCTGGGCCTCCCCTTCATTCTCCAAATACCACCAGGCTATAAGCCTATTTTCAAACAATAAATGATCTTATTTTGCTATCACAGTACCAGCTCATAATGACTCTAAAGATAAGAAAACAAATCCTAAGGCCAAATAATAATAATAAAAATAACAACAATAACAATAATCAAATCAAATAATAATAATAATAATAATAATAATAATAATAAAAAAAATAAAACAGAGAGAGAGAGAGATGTACATCGAATAAATTCAAGAAAACAGAGGAATCCGGATACAGACGGATATATTTGACAAATTTGGTATCGAATTCCTTGAGTTGTTGGGCGGTGAGGTTTTCATCGTCGCCCTGATGATGAGAAAGCTTGATCTTGCCACGTTTTTTACAGTAGTGAAGAACCATTACAAGGGTGTGGGCTGGGATAGGAAGAGTTAACGGGCGGCCGCCGTCACATCCATTATTATCCTTGAGCTTCATACGTATAAAATCAGACTCGATGCCACAGATCGGATCCACCTCCACAAGATCCAAGGTCGTACATTGAATCGTCAACTTCTTCATCATTGGGAAATAACGAAAGTGAAAACCCTAATTTTTTTATCTGACTTGTCGGGAAAGAACAAAACAAAACCAAAAGAGAAACCCTAATTTTTGGGGTTATTAAGTTCTCGCTATCTTCTATATATAACAATTATTATTGTAGCCTGGCTATAGTGATTGTTTATATTCTTTTATTTTTACCATCAAAGTTTTTTTTTTTTTGTCACAAATCTTTCTTTCACCAACATAAGTTTCATTTTTTTTTCCCCAAAACTTTTAACCTTAGGCTTTTATACTTTACTATTGTGACCAATTTATATGTTTTCAACTTTTACCACAAATTATATAACACATAATTACTAACATACATCAACGTCTGGGTAATCCCTGACTAACTGTCATAACTGCTTAAAAGCTTACCTGTTTGAATTTTTCTGGCATACATTTATCATTTAGTTCTTCTCCGTTAAGGTTGTCATCGTTCGTTAGTTTTTTTTTCCACTTTTCGTCCTTCTCTTTTTTCACTTCTTTTTTTCATTTTGATAATTTCAAAACTGCCGAACGATGTAAAAATCGTAAAGGTATAGACAATGAATCTTAAAATAAACTACTGAATGAATAGAGCCAGTATCAAATAATACAAAAAAAACACGATAATCTATGAACACGTGACGATTTATCAAACGAGACAATTACATAAAGGTACAATTAACACGAGATGGATAAATAAATCAAACACATAATATGTCATCTCTACCAATGTACTAAGAATATGATTGTGGTTTTTCATTAAGTGACACATGACACTATATTTAAACACACATGTCTCTTTGGGGTTTGCTAAATACAGCCCTTAGGGTTGTATTTAAGTTGCATAAATTATTTGTACATTTACCATAAAATTTAGGGGGTGAGCTTATAATATGAAATGTATAAATTTTTTATGCACGTTAAACCCTTATTGCTGCATTTAGCATTTCCCTTATTAAAATTAGTATTATCTTTAATATGATATATCTAATTAAAGATATATACGTAAATTATTTTTCAACATTTTCGATTATTGAACTTTACAAATCATCGAACCAACCCACAGTTATCATATAATTCTTTTCTTAAGTATATTGTGTTATCTAAAATTTCAATAAATATATTTTGGTAAGTATAAATATAAAAGAGAATTGTAATATTATAACTTATTTAAAGATATTTAAAGTTTTGGTAATAAATATATTTAAAGTTTCCCTATGCTTAGACTTCTTATTTATTGTTTATGATACTTGTATTGAATGGCATTTATGTTGGTGTCATGACTTGGATTTCATTTATATTGTTTTGATGATGCACTTGGTAACACCAATTATTGAAAGTACCATCCGTTACGGATGGGGCAGTTTTTAAGTGATCATATTTCCGCTACGTTTTAAATGCCGTTTGGCAAAAGTTTTTTCAAATCCAGGTTTTTAAAAATGACGGGTGTTACATGTTGGTATCAGAGAAATGGTTTAAGTGAACCAAAAAATCGGCCAAAGCCATAGGATTTTGGACTTAAACCGCATGAGAAATGATAGGCATAAGTAGTGATGCTCTAGCTTTATGATGAAATGTCTTTAGGACGGGTTGGGATGAGTGTGAGTGTAGGTTTGAGGCTTGAATATGTTTATGATACGTTGATGTAATTAAGTAGGCCCTAACCTCTCTTTTGTTCTCACTCGATTCATCTCTAATCGTCGTCATTTTGTAGTAGACAAAATGGTTAATACTTGTGCTACTAGTCAACGAGATGGAGCTAATGCTAGCAATGCCCTGACTAATGGAAATGGGGCTGGAAATGGGGATAATCAAAGACCACCCCGTAGGCCAAATCGAGAGTTTCGTGTTGGTGAACAGCCCACAAGGTCAGAAATTAATAGGGCAAACCCAGCAATTGAGCAGATTCCTACTCGAGCTGAAATGCATGAAGAGTTGAGGGCTATTCGAGCCCATTTGTTAAGGACTGAAGAGGAATTGGCTCGATTGAGGGCTGAAAGGGAAGCTAGCTTGCACCAGGATGAGCATACTGATGGAAACTCTTCCAATCGCTCAAACCGTGCTGAGCCATCTATTGTAAGGTCACTGGTTGCTCCTGAGAATGTGATTGCTGATGTGAATGGTGTGGGAAATGTAGTTGAGCCTCGTGCTATGGTTGCTCCTCGTGTCCATAACTTTAAATATGAAAGCTTTAAGAAGTGTGGTGCCAAGGAGTTTGATGGCACACTTGATGCAGTGGGTGCCATGGAATGGCTTGCTGATATTGAAGTGGTTTTTGCTTCATGCTACTGTCCGGATGATATGAAGGTGTTATGTGCTACTCGTGTGTTAACGAAGAATGCTCGCAACTGGTGGAGATCTGCTACTGTTTCATTGACTCCCGAGGTACTAGCTGTTATGCCTTGGGGTACATTCAGGGAGAAGTTTTTGGAAGAATATGTGGGTACTCGTGAGTTGAGGTTGATTGAGAAGGAATTTAGAGCTTTGACCGCTAAGCCCGGTGCCATAGGTAAGTATGCCCACTCATTTACGAAAAATCTCCAGTTTGTAGGCCGTATGGTACCTAGAGAGATAGATCAGATTGAAGCATATTGTGATGGCCTTCCTGCTAGCTATCGTGGCCTCTGTAGGCAACATACTACCTTGTCTGCTGCGATTAAGGAGTCTAAGAGGTTAGATGATGATTTTAAAACTGAGAAAGTGGCTACTAAAGATGATGATAAGAAAAGTGGATTCAAGAGAAGGTCAGATGAGTCGTCGAATTCTGGAAAGAAATTTAAGAATGGTTTGTCTAATGAAGGAAAAGATGATGGGAAAGCTAATCAGTGGTGTTCAGCTTGTAAAGCTCACCACAGTGGACCATGTTCAGAGAAAACTAGAAGATGTGATAAGTGTGGTAAGCAGGGCCATGTTGCTTCTAACTGCAAGGATAAGACTCGATGTTACAAATGTGGTGAGACGGGACATTTGATTGCTAATTGTCCTCGATGGAAAGATGATGCGAAGAAGGATGACACTCAAAAAGCCAAAGCTCGAGCCTATCAGATGATTACTGTGGAGGACGAGCTTGATGACGAGGTACTTAACAAAGTAATTATTAGTAGTCTAACCGATTATATGTGTGTTATATGTGTATGAGAAATGTGTGTTTATTATGTGTTGGTAGTTAGTATAATTATGCCATGATGGATTGTGAAGGAAATGTTGGACATTATGATGTGTGAGTATAGTTAAAGGCACACGTGTGAAGAATGATATAGTTAGAATTATGGTCCGGAACATAATTGTAAATATATCATGATGCGGACGTGTTTATTTGACGGTATTCACATGGACTAAAGAAAGACATGAAATGAAGGTGATAAAGAGGAGATGGTAGATGGTTACAAAGGTGGATGAATTTTAAGTAGTAAATGTAGAAAAATGTTGACTTATACGTGTGTGGAAAGTAGAGAGAATAGAAATGGAGGTGTTGATATCGTGTGATGATTCTGAGGACAAAATCCTATTAGGGAGGGGAGAATTGTAACATCCCAAACTTTTCAAGTTTGACTTATTGACTTGACCGTTAGTCAACGCTAGGTTCGTTAAGTTTCTGTGCCCTATACGGGATTATGTGATTAAATGCTTGTGTGTTTAATATGAAATGATAAAGATATGTTAAATGAACTTAACTTAAAGTAAAGTATGAAAGGTAAGTGCTTGTTAGATCGTTAAGACTCCCGATAGAAAGAAAAGCCTTAGATGTAACGTTTATAAAGTTGAGGGACCTAAGATGGAAATTAAGGAAGTTATGGCCAGGGGTTATATGATAATTAGGTTCCCCTAATTATCATTCTTCAGATCTTACGTGAGAAAGAAACCCCAAGCCGCCCCCCTCTTCCCTCATAACGCAATTCTTCTTCAAAACTCTCAGTTTCTTGGTGTTTCGATTAGGTTTTGTGAAGATTTTGGATCCTCTTGATCATCTACAGGTATTAGAGGTGATTTTCCTTTGATTTTTGATGATATGAGTCAATCAATTAGATTCAAATCTGGTCTCAGGGTTTGGGTTGGTTTAATTGCAATCCGTTAATTGATTTCGAGTCATTCGGGTGATTAATCGATTGTATAATGATGGTAAATGATTCAAGGATTAATTGGTGTTTTCAATGAGTGATTTTGGTCTTATTTTAAGTGTATTTGATGTTCATAAGACCTGGAGATGTGTTAAAGTCGTTTGGGATGTGTTTGGTTAGGTTTTGGAGTTGTTTTTCACGTCTGGTCGTCGTAACTCCCGTTACGGTTGTGTAACTCCCGTTAGCTGGGTAACTTGTGATAACACCTACACTGTAACTCCCGTTACAATTTTTGTAACTCCTGTTAGGGACTGATTTTGTTAACATTTTTAAACGGCCGTAACTTTTGAAACGTAACTCCGTTTTTGACAAATAAGTTAATCACGGAATCGTGAGAGAGTCTACTTTCTAATGGTAATGCTTTCAAAAGATGATTATGATGTCAAGTTTCTAGAAAGGTCTAAGGTGTCTTTAAGTGTCTAGTTGACTTATGATTCATTCATACTCGTTATAGGTTGTCGGGAGCACTTAGCAAGCATTATAAGATACTTTTAACTCGTTGGTAAGCTGTACCAAGGTAAGATACATGACTTTTCTCACGCTGGAGGCACAACAAAAGTAGTTTTCTATAATTAACCTCTTATTCGGATTATCTTATATGTGTTGGGTTTTCTGGGTTATGTGGGAGGTTGTGTGGGATTGTATGCATGTTGAAATGATTTATGTTGATATGAGGATGTTTAAAGTAGAATTAAATATGTGCATATGAAGTATGATGCTTATAATTACGTTGCCATGATATGTTTAAGATATGTGTTGTTGATAATGTCGTCGATATGCCTTAATCTTGATATGTGATGGCTTGTATGTGGGACTTAAGTATGATATGTCTAGTTCACTAGATACTCGTGGGAATTGCTATGAGTTGTGCACGTTAGTGGGATTAAACGTTAAAGTAGACGTGGAATTAGTTAGGTAATGAATATACCTAATGTTAAAGTAAAGTGTGAAATGTGGGAAATCGTCCTAGCCTTAGTGTTAGTGCGTAATAGTAAGAATGATATAAGTACGTGGGAAATGCTATATCTAAATACGTGAGATTGACGTGGGAAGTGTTAAGCTTAACCCGTGCTAGTTGTAATGCTAGTGCGTAAGACGTGGGAAACCATGCTAGATGTAATGCTAGTGCGTAAGATGTGGGAAATCGTGCTAGTTGTAATGCTAGTGCGTAAGATGTGGGAAATCGTGCTAGTTGTAATGCTAGTGCGTAAGACGTGGGAAATCGTGCTAGTTGTAATGCGTAAGATGTGGGAATAAGTTGATTAAGATAACTATAAGAATATGTGAGAAAGGTGTACATGTAATTTAAGACGTGGGATTACAATGTGACGTGAGATTTAAGTAAGATATGTTGATATGTGTGATATAATCGTTGATAGGCACAATTAGAAGTAATTACTCTACATGTGTCATACGTATACGTGTGATATGCTTATGTGAGATATGTAAGACATGTGTAACATTCGTGACTTTTGACTTACGTTGACCCATTAGTTTTGTGTTCGATTTGATGTCATTAAATTGACTGATAGTATATGATCGAGTTGTTCGTGGTTTAAGTTGTGTTCAAGGCGTTATTCGAGGTTAATTGATCGTTTAATTTAAATGTTCGATGGTAGTCGAGGCATAATGTAACTAGTAGTTGTGTTTGGGTATCCTTGGGTCAACCCATGACCCATCTAGTTGATCCATACCCATATCCTTAACCCAACCCTATCCCCACCCCAAGTCTTGCCCTCCTCCTATCCATCCATTCATTTCTCACCCAACTCTTTCTCTCTCTATATTCATTTCAAGAGTTTTCTTCCTTATCACTCTCTCTCTCTAGAATTTAATACACAAAAGTTATGTTTCAAACAAGAATTTGGTTAGGGGTTTTCATCATTATCATCTCCTTATCAACATATCAAAGGATTGAAGCTCAAGGTGCAAGAATTCTCATCTTATGGTCAAATTTCGGGTTTGAGCTATGGTGGTGATTTTTGGTAAGTAAAACTTCACTCAAATGTACCATTTTACACTTATTATCATGTTTCTAAACTAATGTAAGTGCTCTTGGGTCACAATTCGAGCTAAAATCGAATTTAGGTCAGATTAGGGTTTCTTAGTTCTTGATTTGGTTCAAAAATCGATTTGGGTTGGAATTTCATGTTTTGAAACGAAATTGAAAGGTGGGTTATGTTCGTTCGTGTCCAAAATACATGTTTATGCTTCAAAATTGAGTTGGAAACATTTCCTTGTCGAAATTGTTGTTTGGAAGTGGAGATTTTAGGGTTTTGGATCGTGTTTGGCTTGCAGATCTGCAGACCTGAGCCATCTCGTGCCGCGACCAAGCTTCCTCGCGTCGCAAGGCTTCATTTTTGTGGTTCAGGGGTTTCTCTCGCGCCGCGAGCCCACCTCCTCGCGCCGAGAGTTTTGCTTGTTTCGCGCGTCAGTTTTCAAACGTCAATAACTTTTGAACCGTAAGTCCGTTTTAGACATATGACCTATCGTTGGAATCGTATGAGAGTCTATTTTCTCATGGTAACATCCATTTGTTGTGAATCGATATCCATTTCCAAAAATGTCGTGTGAAAGTGTCCTTGTCTTTGTTCGGTTGAACCATAAAGACGTTTGAGTGTCGTGGCATGACCAAGTCGAGTCCCGATTGTCATTCGAAGTTGACTTACCTTTCTAAAGCTCCGGTTAGGGTTTGAGTCGTGATTGTAATATGTATGTTTGATAGGTGGTGTACACGAAGCGATCGTTGGACGGTTATAGTAGACTTTAACTTGGTAACTCCTCATTGCCGGTCAAGGTGAGTTTCGTAACCTACCCTACTCAATTGAGATTCGGGCTGAAAAGTGTACATACTTGTTTATCGATCCAATTTGTGTGATCATTTAATTGATCCAAATCAAGGTTTCAAGGTTTCAAGGTTATATGTTCGTTATGATCGTTATGTTCGTTATGATCGCTGCGTTCGTTATATGTTCGTTATGTGTTCGTTTAGTTTGTGAACCAAGGTTATATGATGGTTTGGCTATTTTGTCATGGTTATGTGTTCGTTTGCTTGTGAATCAAGGTTGTATAATTGTTGGGCTATGCTATCAAGGTTATGTGTTCGTTTGCTATGTGAATCAAGGTTGTATGATTGTTTGGCTAGTTTATCAAGGTTATGTGTTCGGTTGCTTTGTGAATCAAGGTTATATGATTGTTTGGCTATGTTATCAAGGTTATGTGTTCGATTGAATTGTAAATCAAGGTTGTATGATTGTTATGCGTTCGTATCAAGGTTATGAGGTTCATTAAATGATCCAATCAAGGTTTCAAGGCTTGGTGATCGTTTAGCGATCCCAATTATGAGATCATTTAATGACCCAATCAAGGTTTCAAGGATTATGAGATCATTTAATGATCTAATCAAGGTTTTATGTTCGTATCAAGGTTATGTGATCGTTATGATGTTAATCAAGGTTAAACGGTTGTTATCCCGACACTTGTTCCTATTACTTGTCCCTACGAACTCACCAACTTTATGTTGACGCATTTTAGTACACTTTTTAGGTGAGCATGTGGATTAAAGATGTATTGGAAGTTTCATAGCATACTAGGATTGGACTTGGACCTTTTTCATGGATCCTGATTCATCATCCCCGATTAAGGGTTATGTTTATGTATGAGCCGATACTTGTATTTGTGCATGTTTTGTATGGATTATTGAATCCTATTTATGCATTTAGTTTTGCTCTACATAATTTCCATGTCGTGCTATGCTATTGGTGTAACCCTCATGATTCCGCCTTGTTGGGGTGTTACAGAATGGTATCAGAGCCAGGTTGTAGAGAATTAGGTGGATTGACCTAGCCTATAGCCATTGCACCCACATCTTCATATTTAGCGTGCATGATAGAAAATTATGTGTGCAACGTGAATTCTATGGAATGTGTGGATTTGTTTGATCGGAGTTCGTAGGGTTTTGATAAGTTTATTGATCGATGTTCGTAATAGTGTCGGGATACACCGTGAATTGTTGAATCGTTGTGATGGATGTTGATGTGCGGAATCTTGGAACCATTTATTGTTTGTCCCTAGCAAAGTGAAATGATGGCATTAACGAAGTATGACACTCGATAATCCTAGAGGAGCCTGATCAACGAATCTATGATTACCCTATGTCATATGGAAATTAATGATCTCATGGATTGCGCATTGCGGATGAGGTATAGTAGGTAACCCGGGATGTCTAATGGGTGTTGGTTGGGTGGAGGGTTAGCCGCTGGTACACCCTGTATACATACCTGATCAATACTTAGAGGACATAACGGAACCGAGTCCCGACATCCATTCAATATATTAATGGTGTGGAGGGTTAGCCGCTGGTACACCCTGTATACATACACCTTTAATGTATTGAATGTTGAAGTTAAGATTCGGACTATGATTTACCCGCCTTGTTAATGACTTGACCCCTTTATATTGTATGATTTGGCTTGAAATTGTGGAGTTGATTGAGAATTGAATGAAACGATGATGATTTGCCTTGTTATATTTGAATTGGTACGTTGATTTGAGTGATTTGGTTATGATTGAATTGTAATTGTGTAATTAGTTAGATGGTATATGAGATGATGATGACATAGCTATTGCCATGATAATAACCCCGTAGAGATACATGTTCTTGTAATAGCTTAGGATAGTCAAATATTGGATAGTTTGTTATGTGGCGGTTTATTGCGAATGTTCGTGTGTGAATTGTGAGGATTAACTTGGAAATCCAACACGTGTGTTCGAGGAAAGATGGATAGACCATGGAGAGCTAACATGAATTATGGGCGCCAATACGAGTAAGAGAAACTGGTTGATCAAGGAAATCAAAGAAGTAGAGGTAGTCGTGGAGGCCGTGGTAATCGTAAAGGACGTGAGAGCATCGAGTGGGTTAAACATCAAAATGTGTACCATCAATCATCGTGCCTCTCTTTGAATGCCATCTCGATTAATGCTCGAAATCCCCCGATAGCCCGTGAAAGAACTTTTTCCCGTGATTGCGGATGAGACTCGTGTTGCTCCTAACTTCATTGTAGGCATATTCCTCCTCAACAATCAATATGCCACCGTAATATTTGAATCCGGTGCCGATTTTAGCCTTGTTTCCAACGATTTTGTGCCTTTGATTGATGCTAGTTTTAGTCCGTTGTCGTACAACTTTGAACTTGAAATGGTTAATGGCGGTTAACGAAATTGACCAAGTTGTTCGTGATTGTACTTTAGAGATCATGTGACCACCCGTTTATTATAGACCTAATTTTCTTTTGATAACGTTAGTTTTGACGTGATCGAGAGAATGGATTGGATGTCGGCAAAGAATGCGATTATAGATTGCGGCAGTAAGGTAGTGAGGATTCTGTTAGAAAATGGTGAAGAATTAGTATTTCGGGGCGAGACGACCGAACCTTGGCATAGGAAAGTATATAGTGTTAATGTCACGAAAGTCGAATTGAAGACCGTACCCGTGGTTAATAAATTTGCGGATGATCTCTCGGACGACCTGCCGGGTTTGCCCTCATCTCGTCAACTCGATTTCTGTATTGATCTTATTCCGAATGCTTCTCACGTGGTGCGCACCGGTCTTATTGTCAAGAAGAAAGACGGCTCATTTGAATGTGCATCGGTTATAGGGAACTAAATAAACTCGCATCAACCTCTCTCAGGGTTTAGTTGATCAACTTCAAGGTGCTCGTTCTTTTCCAAGACCGATTTGCAGTCAGATTACCGCCAAATGCGTGTTTATGAATACGATATTCCCAAGTCGGCCTTTCGAAAACGTTATGGACATTTTGGATTCATGGTTATGCCTTTTGGGTTGACCAACGTGACGATTGTGTTCAAGGTTTTGATGAACCGGGTGTGTCGGCCCTACTTAGATGAATCTGTCATTGTTTTTCTTGGATGACATCCTTATTTTATTCCAAGAAAGAAAGAAGATCATTTGGAACACTTAAGAAAGTTTTAGGGATTACTGCGAGAAGAGAAATTGCAAGCCAAGTTCTCCAAAGATAAATTTTGGCTCGAGGAGGTCCACCTTCTTAGTCCCATGGTGGGCAAGGAAGGAAATTCACGTGGACCCAAGTAAAAATCGAAGCGGTGAAGAATTGGAGAAATTCGCAAATTTCTAGTTTTGGTGGGGTATTATAGACAATTCTATGAGGGCCTTTCAAATATCGCCCAAACCCTTGACTTTATTGACTCATCGGGAAAGACAGTTCGATTGGAGTGAGAAACAAGAACAAACCTTCCATTGTTGAAAAACAAGTTGTGAGATGCACCCATTGTAGGCTTGCCCAGTGGAGTCAAGGACCATGTTGTTTACAGTGATGCGTCCGGGCAAGGATTGGGTTGTGTCTTGATGCAACGGAGTAAGGTCGCTTATGCATCTAGGCAATTGAAGGTGCATGAGAACAATTATCCGACTCATGACTTGGAAACTTAGAGCGGCCGCGCTTGCTTTGAAGTGTTGAAGGCATTACTTATATGGCACCAAGGGTATGATTTTTGCTGATCACAAAGTCCTCGTGGAGAGGCGTGGTTCTGATATTACTTCCTCTTGGTTCTGATGTTACTTCTTCTTGGTTCTGATGTTACTTGTTGGTGCAGTTTCTGAGCACCTTTTATTGTCCGCTGCAATACAATTTTAAGGCTGATCGTTATGGAGAAATGACGTTAACAAGGCAGTGATGACGTCATCTTCACCTCGTGATGACGTCTTCACGAAGACAAGTTCGTGTGCAGATTTGTTCAAATCCCACGAATTTGTAGGAAGCCCAGCCCGTTTAAACAGCATATATATACTAGAATTAGGTTACAGTTATGCTTTGACGATCTTAGTTGCAACAGATTTTGTCCATAGCGCACGGGGTAGAGATCTATACCCCGTGCCAGTCAGATGTATACTAATTTGGTGTAATATTCATATGATTAATGATATTCATGAGTTATGCATCTGTTCTTATCTCTTATTCTTTGTGTATTCGTTTTTATATGTCCATTAATTTACAGAAACCTCAAAGACAAATCTGAGTGGATTCCGCACACTTAGATGTTGTTAGATCGCGATTTAACTGATCCGACGTGTTTCAACATTACTGTATCTTGGTTATGATTTCACTTCATCTTGGTTCTGATGTTACTTCATCTTGGTTCTGATGTTACTTCAGCTTGGTTCTGATGTTACTTCCTCTTGGTTCTGATGTTACTTCTTCTTGGTTCTGATGTTACTGTATCTTGGTTATGATTTCACTTCATCTTGGTTGTGATCCTTCTTCATCTGAAAGTAAAATATATTTATATATAAAAAAAAGGGGGAGACTTATTTTCGAGTTGAATCCTTTCAGCCAAGTAACCACTTTCGTTTAGTGACTAGAGTTTTGATCGAATTTCGGGACGAAATTCCTTTAACGGGGGAATAATGTAACATTCGTGACTTTTGACTTACGTTGACCCATTAGTTTTGTGTTCGATTTGATGTCATTAAATTGACTGATAGTATATGATCGAGTTGTTCGTGGTTTAAATTGTGTTCAAGGCGTTATTCGAGGTTAATTGATCGTTTAATTTAAATGTTCGATGGTAGTCGAGGCATAATGTAACTAGTAGTTGTGTTTGGGTATCCTTGGGTCAACCCATGACCCATCTAGTTGATCCATACCCATATCCTTAACCTAACCCTATCCCCACCCCAAGTCTTGCCCTCCTCCTATCCATCCATTCATTTCTCACCCAACTCTTTCTCTCTCTATATTCATTTCAAGAGTTTTCTTCCTTATCACTCTCTCTCTCTAGAATTTAATACACAAAAGTTATGTTTCAAACAAGAATTTGGTTAGGGGTTTTCATCATTATCATCTCCTTATCAACATATCAAAGGATTGAAGCTCAAGGTGCAAGAATTCTCATCTTATGGTCAAATTTCGGGTTTGAGCTATGGTGGTGATTTTTGGTATGTAAAACTTCACTCAAATGTACCATTTTACACTTGTTATCATGTTTCTAAACTAATGTAAGTGCTCTTGCGTCACAATTCGAGCTAAAATCGAATTTAGGTCAGATTAGGGTTTCTTAGTTCTTGATTTGGTTCAAAAATCGATTTGGGTTGGAATTTCATGTTTTGAAACGAAATTGAAAGGTGGGTTATGTTAGTTCGTGTCCAAAATACATGTTTATGCTTCAAAATTGAGTTGGAAACCTTTCCTTGTAGAAATTGTTGTTTGGAAGTGGAGATTTTAAGGTTTTGGATCGTGTTTGGCTTGCAGATCTGCAGACCTGAGCCTTCTCCACCGCGACCAAGCTTCCTCGCGTCGCAAGGCTTCATTTTTGTGGTTCAGGGGTTTTTCTCGCACCGCGAGCCCACCTCCTCGCGCCGAGAGTTTTGCTTGTTTCGCGCGTCAGTTTTCAAACGTCAATAACTTTTGAACCGTAAGTCCGTTTTAGACGTATGACCTATCGTTGGAATCGTATGAGAGTCTATTTTCTCATGGTAACATCCATTTGTTGTGAGTCGATATCCATTTCCAAAAATGTCGTGTTAAAGTGTCCTTGTCTTTGTTCGGTTGAACCATAAAGACGTTTGAGTGTCGTGGCATGACCAAGTCGAGTCCCGATTGTCATTCGAAGTTGACTTACCTTTATAAAGCTCCGGTTAGGGTTTAACTCGTGATTATAATATGTATGTTTGATAGGTGGTGTACACGAAGCTATCGTTGGACGGTTATAGTGGACTTTAACTTGGTAACTCCTCATTGCCGGTCAAGGTGAGTTTCGTAACCTACCCTACTCAATTGAGATTCGGGCTGAAAATTGTACATACTTGTTTGTGTGATGATTTATTTGATTGGTTGATTGTTCGATTGACGTATAGACTTATTGCTCGATTGATTATGCTTGCGAACTTCGATATTTGTTGTGATTAGGTTAGTTGTACATACATGGAAGACGATGATGCATTCAAAGAATTGTAGATGTGGTGGGAAGGCTGCGGGTGACCCTATATATAAGCATCGAAGGTTCTTTGAATGCAGAGTCGTACGAAGTATAGGTACATGGTGTTTCTTCGGTTGTTTGATCGTTATATGTTCGTATCAAGGTTAAATGATCAATTATTGATCACATCATGGTTATGGGATCGTTTATCGATCCAATCAAGGATATATGGTTGTATATGTTTGTATCAAGGTTGTGAGGTCCCTTTAATGACCCAATCATGGTTTCAAGGCTGTGATCGTTTATCGATCCAATTTGTGTGATCATTTAATTGATCCAAATCAAGGTTTCAAGGTTTCAAGGTTATATGTTCGTTATGTTCGTTATGATCGTTACGTTCGTTATATGTTTGTTATGTGTTCGTTTAGTGATATCGCCTATTTTATACATATTTATTTTACGCGATATCATTTCTTTTATAGTCAGTTTATGTTTATTTTTATAGACTTTTATACTTAATATGTGAATTATTTGATTATAGGTCTATAAGATGAAAATGATGAAAGTGAGCTAAATGAATATCAATTACGAAGAGAATTAAGATTGTAGCTGAAAAGACGAAGATTGTGTCACAATCACACACTTCGACCAAGAATGAATTCATGGGAGACATCATTATTTAAGGCGAAAAGATATATGTGCTGGCCGAATACGTCATCAAGCAAAATGATTGTACAAGGCTAAATTATGATATTGATTTAAGTCTTGCATAGTTGCCATGTGAAGAATTAGATTGCTAAGATAAAAAAAAGAGAGAATTGAAGTCGGCTAATTGGAGTTGGTGTGAAAAAAAGAACATCATTATCTACATATATATCTATCGAAATAAATAAAGAAGGAAAGGAGGAGTTCTTGGTCGGCTAGTATGAAGAATTAATATTCGTAATTGGAGTTGGTGTGCTATTGGAGTTGGTGTGCTAATATACAATTTTATCAATCACGTATCATCCATCTATCGAATTTTGTAATAGTGAAGGGTTTATTTATTGTTCATACGACAAGGTATGCTTTGGAAAAATATAATACATATCAGTGTGCTTATGAGAGGTCGTGAGGAGGGTTTCGTTCGAGGTTGGCACTTGGCAGCCGTAAAGAAGACCTCACTTTTTGTGAGGTGCTCTCGTTGGGATTCTTTTGTTCAATTTCGACACAACCGCAGCCTATCTCTCGTTCGTTTCTTTTCTATTTTATGATTATTAGTTGTTTAATTGAAAGATTATATTACTATACAATTTTTATTATGGATTCTATCTATTTGATTATTGTTAGTTTTATTTATCTTGATATGTCTAGCTAATAAGTGTTTTTATCATCTACCAAGATGAAGTGATACTTTGACAATGGTTGCATATTTTTAATTCAAGTTACTTTATTAACGTTATGTCGCGCTCTTAATGAATTGCTTTCTTGATACATATTATTATGTTTGTTGGTAATATATATGTGCTTTGTCGATGGTGTCGGAAGTATATATGTATGATTTCAATTGCTTGTCTATGAGTAAGTTGGTGCTAGTTCATGGTGTGATAGTAAACGACATAGTAATAATAGGAAGTAATTAGTTAAATGGGATTAGCAGTTGATGGTGTCACGTTAGTTTCATGTAGGCATAATTGTTAATTCATAACCAAAACAAATTGATTAATTGGGTAGATTGTATTAAACGTTGGTGGTGCCAATTTTCTATGATTGAACTAGTTAGTTAATGGAATTGAATAGAGTTATAAGCTTGTCGGCCACCAAGTGAGTTTCTTTGTTCGGGTCTAAGTTACCTTGTAAACATATTTGGATTGGGTCTTAATTTAAATGCAACTAGAGTCAACGTATCATGTAGTCGAAGTAGATGATCTTTTAATTAATCTTGATATTAAAAACTCTCTTTTCAATTTAATTCTTCGGAATTACTAATTTTAAATTTGATATCGCCTATTTTATATATATTATTTTACGCGAATATCATTTCTTTTATAGTCAGTTTATGTTTATTTTTATAGACTTTTATACTTAATATGTGAATTATTTGATTATAGGTCTATAAGATGAAAATGAGCTAAATAAATATCAATTATGAAGAGAATTAAGATTGAAAAGACGAAGATTGTGTCACAATCACACACTTCGACCAAGAATGAATTCATGGGAGACATCACTATTTAAGGCGAAAAGATATATGTGCTGGCCGAATATGTCATCAAGCAAAATGATTGTACAAGGCTAATTTATGTTATTGATTTAAGTCTTGCATAGTTGCCATGTGAAGAATTAGATTGCTAAGATAAAAAAAGGAGAGAATTGAAGTCGGCTAATTGGAGTTGGTGTGAAAAAAAAGAACATCATTATCTACGTATATATATCTATCGAAATAAATAAAGAAGGAAAGGAGAGGAGTTCTTGGTCGGCTAGTATGAAGAATTAATATTCGTAATTGGAGTTGGTGTGCTATTGGAGTTGGTGTGCTAATATACAATTTTATCAATCACGTATCATCCATCTATCGAATATTGTAAGGGGGTGTTTGGTAGGAGTGAATCAAAGAGAATGAAAATGTAATAGAAAATGGATATAGTGGGAAAGAAAATGAGTATTTGGAAAGGGAATAGATTCCGTAGTTTGGTACAAGCAGAGAATGAATATATGAAAAATACAAAAATTTAAATAATAATTAAATTTAATACATATAACATCATTAAAACAAAAAACAAAACAAAAAATTCATTCTCATCCATTCTCTACAATTTATAGAGAATGGAGAGAATGGAATCGATTCCCACTTCTCGATTCTCTTTCTCATTCTTCATTGCAACCAAACATGAGAAGTCTTTCATATTCCCTTTCCACCCTTTCAATTCCATTGTACCAAACACCCCCTAATAGTGAAGGGTTTATTTATTGTTCATACGACAAGGTATGCTTTGGAAGAATATAATACATATCAGTGTGCTTATGAGAGGTCGTGAGGAGGGTTTCGTTCGAGGTTGGCACTTGGCAGCCGTAAAGAAGACCTCACTTTTTGTGAGGTGCTCTCGTTGGGATTCTTTTGTTCAATTTCGACACAACCGCAGCCTATCTCTCGTTCGTTTCTTTTCTATTTTATGATTATTAGTTGTTTAATTGAAAGATTATATTACTATACAATTTTTATTATGGATTCTATCTATTTGATTATTGTTAGTTTTATTTATCTTGATATGTCTAGCTAAGTGTTTTTATCATCTACCAAGATGAAGTGATACTTTGACAATGGTTGCATATTTTTAATTCAAGTTTACTTTATTAACGTTATGTCGCGCTCTTAATGAATTGCTTTCTTGTTACATATTATTATGTTTGTTGGTAATATATATGTGCTTTGTCGATGGTGTCGGAAGTATATATGTATGATTTCAATTGCTTGTCTATGAGTAATTGGTGCTAGTTCATGGTGTGATAGTAAACGACATAGTAATAATAGGAATTAATTTGTTAATTGGGATTAGCGGTTGATAATGTCACGTTAGTTTCATGTAGGCATAATTGTTAGTAAATAATAAAAACCAAATTGATTGATTAGGGAAATTATATTAAACGTTGGTGATGCCAGTTTCTATAATAGACCTGATTAGTTAGTTGAATTGGATAGAGTATATGCTTGTTGCGCGCCAAGTTAGTGCTTAGTTCAAATCTAGGTTTTATTGTAAACGAACTTGAATTCGGTCTTAATTTAAATGCAACCAGAGTTATTGTGTCATGGATTCGAAGTAGATGACCTTTAAATAATCTTGTTCTCAATAAATCTCTTTTAATTAATTCTTCGGAATTACTAACTTTTACAAACTACTAACTGCTTTCAAATCCAAAGTGACGGGAGTCCTTAAAATCCAAAACTCTTTTCTTAAATTAAATTAAACTCGCTTGCTCTTAATCAGTCTCTGTGGATTCGACCTGGACTTACCTTTAAACTATATTGCATACGAACGAGTCCACTGCCCGAGAGTGTGTAGTCAGTTAATCGGTATTTCTTGTTAATAAATTTTATAACTCGATTTTACACATCATTTAGTTTGTGAACCAAGGTTATATGATGGTTTGGCTATTTTGTCATGGTTATGTGTTCGTTTGCTTGTGAATCAAGGTTGTATAATTGTTGGGCTATGCTATCAAGGTTATGTGTTCGTTTGCTATGTGAATCAAGGTTGTATGATTGTTTGGCTAGTTTATCAAGGTTATGTGTTCGGTTGCTTTGTGAATCAAGGTTATATGATTGTTTGGCTATGTTATCAAGGTTATGTGTTCGATTGAATTGTAAATCAAGGTTGTATGATTGTTATGCGTTCGTATCAAGGTTATGAGGTTCATTAAATGATCCAATCAAGGTTTCAAGGCTTGGTGATCGTTTAGCGATCCCAATTATGAGATCATTTAATGACCCAATCAAGGTTTCAAGGATTATGAGATCATTTAATAATCTAATCAAGGTTTTATGTTCTAATCAAGGTTTTATGTTCGTATCAAGGTTATGTGATCGTTATGATGTTAATCAAGGTTAAACGGTTGTTATCCCGACACTTGTTCCTATTACTTGTCCCTACGAACTCACCAACTTTATGTTGACGCATTTTAGTTCACTTTTCAGGTGAGCATGTGGATTAAAGATGTATTGGAAGTTTCATTGCATACTAGGATTGGACTTGGACCTTTTTCATGGATCCTGATTCATCATCCCCGATTAAGGGTTTTGTTTATGTATGAGCCGATACTTGTATTTGTGCATGTTTTGTATGGATTATTGAATCCTATTTATGCATTTAGTTTTGCTCTACATAATTTCCATGTCGTGCTATGCTATTGGTGTAACACTCATGATTCCGCCTTGTTGGGGTGTTACAACATGACATGATGATTGAGTTGTATGTATATGATGATATGATTTGAAATGTGTTGGGATGTGGGAATAAGTAAAGGTGGGATTATCTTACGATTTTTGTGGTTGATATGTAATGTGATCATGTTTTGATAAGTATATTATGAAGAAGTTTTATGAAAGTAAAAATGAAGAACGTTTTATTAAATGTGTGTATCTTACTTAGCTAATTTATTAGCTAACACTTACTTTTATGAAAATGTTGTGTCTTTCAGGATAAGCAGGTTTGAGCTAGAGAAAGTGTTAGCTCGTGAGATGGGTAGAAGAATAAAGAAAGATTAGCATTAGTTTCCCTATGCTTAGACTTCACCTTTAGCCGTTATTTGGCTACTTATTTATTGTTTATGATACTTATATTGAATGACATTTATGTTGGTGCCATGACTTGGATTTCATTTATATTGTTTTGATGATGCACTTGGTAACACCAATTATTGAAAGTACCATCCGTTACGGATGGGGCAGTTTTTAAGTGATCCTATTTTTGCTACGTTTTAAACGCCGTTTGGCAAATGTTTTTTGAAATCCAGGTTTTTAAAAATGACGGGTGTGATGTGCGTTTTTATTAAACTACCTAAGTTTTAAATTTATAATTCAAGGATCTACTTATTCTATATTAAAACGCAACTAAAGGGCAGTGTACCCTGTCTTGTAATAGTATAGCCTAGGTAAGTCCAGGTTCGTTCTCAGGGACTTGTTTGAGGAAATTAAAATACTAGAATTAAACTACAGTTTTCTTTGGGGGTTTCCTAATTAACTAGAATGCATATAAAATATAAGACAATAATAAATGTAAAAACTGACATTCGTTTGGTTTTGATTGACATGCTTAAAAGTGGTTATAGTTGAAGTTGTTGAACGACTCTTTTCACATTTAGATTCTTGTTAGATTCACTAAATTATTTAGCTTGACTGCCTTTCGACTGGTCAAAAACCCATCAATGAGTTCCTGTTAAGGTCGCTCACTGAGCTTTAAAAACTAAGCCTGTAACTATGACTGAAATCTTTTATGTAAGTCTTGATTCTTGTTAAAGTTAAAAGACACTGATTACACTAACCACCTGGATCCGGTTTCCGTTCGCCAAATCAGTTAAATTAAACACATACTCGTTTGAACCAATTATTAATTCTCAATCAAATGTCCAGTTATAGATCAAATGATCACACTGATTAAAGACCGACCAATGTTTCACAAACAGATTAAAGTGACTCTGGAGCCTCGGTACCAATCCGACTCAAACAAATCAATAAAACCAGTTTGTATATGACAACTAATAACAAATCAGATTCAAATAAATATGGATCTGCGATTTAGCATAGAAACTGTTCAACAATCAACCATAATCAACAATCAAGTCATGTTTACATCACGTCCAAACGAATGTCTAGTAACTTAGCTACTCATGGTCTGAGTAGCCATGAACAATCTGATAAAATAAAATAACATAGAAATCTAGAGATAATGAAAAGAGAAGAAGAATTAAAACCGGGTGATTATAAATCACAAGGTTGGATTCCTGGATGTCTGGTGGTGTTAAATCTGCTTTGGAGTGCTCCGGGAACCCTACTCTTCGATCTCTAGCCGTCACTTTCGACCTATGTGCTATGGATATGTTTTTAGGGTTTATAACGGGGTATTTATAGGCAAAATACGAAAAACCCTAATTCTGCCGACCTAGCCCCAGCGGCGCTGGCAGTGTGCCCAGCGGCGCTGGGTGTGTTCCTGAAGGCTCCAGCGGCGCTGGCTGTGTGCCAGCGGCGCTGGCAGTGTGCCCAGCGGCGCTGGCTGTGTGCCAGCGGCGCTGGACTGTTTTCTGTACGAGCCAGCGGCGCTGGCAGCTCCGCTTCGCTCGTGATTTTCTTGTTTCAGCTCCAATTCTTCCTAAGTTAATTTCCCGAACTTCATCCTTAATCTCCTTAGCTCATTTCTACTCTCTCGATCAGTAATCTCTCACATTAATCCTGTTCACAAACTTATTGCCATTAAGTACCATAAAGTTCATATAAATCATTCACTTATACCTCAAATACGCGTCAAACGCATGGGGAAAAAGTCACAAATAAATCACTCATCATATTCCCCCACACTTAAACCTTTGCTTGTCCTCAAGCAAACCTCTACATTAATCTTAGAAAAAGTTAGGAACTAGCTTTGACAAATCAGGGTTATAAGATAACTGATCCTATGCTAACATCTCTTTTCTCCCCCGACACTTATTTCGTTCATACCTCTATCGATTACACAATGTCTAATACAATCATATATAATTCCATTACCATGATTGATAGCTAGTACAGATCAATTGCAACAAACTCATAAGTAATCTCTCGCAAGAACGTGTTTACTTTTCCCTTTTTGAAATACTTCCATTTCATAGTTTGCCCTAGTTTGACTTATCAATGAGCATATGATAACTACTATCTTAGATAAACATCTTTAAGAGTTAAGACAGCGGTGACAGGTCGGTGGTTTCCCACGCGCAGAGCGACATAACTTAACTCAAGTCAGGGTGCATACCGTTTAATTTTTGGTACTAAACTGTGTAAGTGGTCAAGACAGCGGTGACAGGTCGGTGGTTCCCCACGCGCAGAGCGACATAACTTGACCTATTAATTGATTTTGCATTTATCTCATTCGTTTTTTACTTCCAAACACAGCTAGATAACTTATTGAGCTTATTGCACCCCTTTTAGATATATCGGCTATCGAATGATATATGATATTGTTAAGCACAATTTAGCCGATAGATCCCCAGATGGTTCATAATAACATTAGAAATTCGCACCGGTTACATTCTACTTCCTGGAATTTAAGGATTCCTATAAGGGTTTAGTATCCCGGAGTGTAAGTAACTTTGCAACTTTTCCTATTGTATGTAAGTATAAAATTTTTTGTACATTGTATGTAAATATCTCGCTAAATTGAATACTTAATGTAAAATTTTTACGTTGAACAATCAAAAACTTGTACGTGAGCAGCTCATATGGTTGCCACGTATACATTTTTACATTAAGCGTTCAATTTAGGGAGATACTTAAATACAATGTTCAAAATTTTTGATGCATACACACAATAGGAAAAGTTGCAAAGTTACTTACACTCCGGGATACTTAACCCTTCCTATAAATCTAAAGGTTCCAGCTTTCACTATTCTTAACTAAAGATTCCAAATGAATATGCTACTCTTTTCTCTAATACACACCATCAATCGTTTTTCATTAAGTCCAGTTTATCATGTATAGAACACTGTTTATCACTTAGGGCAGATCTAATTCATGCTTAAGGATTCAAGAGATGTAGCTTAAAACAGTATCTGTAACTAATACTCATCATTTCTGTCTACTTAATCACTAGTTCCAAAACTATAACACATTTCACTTCCAAACTTCTTAAATTTTTAGTCAAAAACCTGAAATTTTTTCCTATTTTACGCATTTCTCCCCCCCACACTTAATCGTTACAATGTCCTCATTGTAAAAGCTAAACTACGGCCAAATAAGAAAAATGGAAAAATTTAAAAGAAAAGAGTAACGAAACTTCCCGGGTTTTTGTGGCCGTATTCTTCCATGAAACCTGTAGAAACACTCTCCACTCGATAATTCTCACTGTCATCACCACTTCAACAAACATCATAGCAACATATATAAAACATAACATCATAATCATTAAACATAAAGCATCCTAATTGTTCGTGACTTGTTTTATTACCCTATATCCTACATAAATTAGCATACTACAGAATTATCGGGGGTTTGGGGAAAGAAATTGTTTCAAATTGTTTTCTTCCGCACGCAGGCGGGCATCTAACATAACTAGCTAAATAGAATTATAAAATCGGGGGAGAAAAGAATATTGTTTGAAATTGTTTCATCCGCACACAGGCGGGTACCAGCCATTAAACCAACCATAATCATAACCAAGAATTATAAAAAATAGGGGGAGAAGAGAGAAATTGTTCAACTTTTGCAAACCATCTTTAAACTCATCTGATCATAAATAGTAAAATCATCATCGGCAGACAGTAGACATCATCATCCATGCAGCAACCACTGGTCACCATCATCATTATCACCATCCTGTGTAAAGCCTCCTGATGTACCTGCACTAAAATCAGTAAACATTCGGTTAACACCGAATGTGACAGTGTCATGTCCCGTAGTGGTGCTGGTGGAAGGTGGCTGCCATGGAGTGCCAGGGTAAAAATGAGGGTAAGCTGGCCTCTCGCCATGGTGGACAGGAGGTGCTGAATACTGAGGCATGCTAGGAAAGAACTGCGCTACAAGTCTCTCATGAATCGGCTGGTATCTCTCAGTATGATACATCATGTAGCCCGCAGCCGATGAATAGTAGCGCTGCTCCTGCTCATTATGAAACCGTAAATTTTCCACTTCAGCTGTGAGAGCATCAACCTCCTGCCTTAGTCTCGTGGTGGGTCCCCTGCCACTCTGCTGTGCTGCTGATGTAGATGCACCTGCCTCGCCCTGTGTCTCAGTCTCTGCTGCTGGGTTGTTACCTTTATTCCATGGATTTCCCTGCCTATCTAGTATTTGCAACATCTTTAACTCATTGAAATCCATCACTTCCATCAACTTAACATCTGAGCACTGATCTCTAGTGCTTCCTAAACCCAATCTGACATAAACCTGAGATATGAAGTGGCCGCCTACTATCTTGCTATCCCTGTGAGAATGAAGATACTAGGCCACGAGCAGTGGTGCGAGGTAGAATTCATACGGTGCTCCCTCAATCCATAATCTCATCACCTAAGCATCCATATTGTACACCTTGTCCCAATTCATCGATCTGGGCCTGAAATTGTAAGCAACTAGCTTTTGAAGAAGTCTGTGAATCGGATCACAAATATCCGATGCCTTGCTTGTATTTCCTTGAAGATTTGATTTTCCACTTATTCTGTTCCAAAATAGATTCATGGTGTCCACACTACTGTCTAGCCTTGACCTAGCTTCTTGAATGAAAGTGTCTAAATCAATATCATTCAGATGATCGAAATCCCAGCATCCTATCAAATAACCGAAATCTGCAATGGTGCAGTATCTCCAAACCCCTCCAGCTCTAAAGTGTATGATTTGAGCTGTGTTAATCTCATTCTCCAAGTAGCTTTCAACATACAGTGAGCTTAGAAATTCCAGACACCATTCTTTGTAAACATGTTCTTCATTGTTGAACAATGATACCCACATTGCCCAACTCAATTCATCACCACTTTTTGGATCTACAACTCTAGTTTCCATCATTTTCCTAATCCTTTTCTTTAAACCTACAGCTTCAAGAACGTCCCAGTCTAATCTTTTGGGTGCAGCTAACTCTTTGTTTTGAAGTTTCAAGAGTTTGTTGTTCAACCTAATCTTCTCATTCTTTTTAGCATTTGGCCAAAGTAGCCACTCATGTTCTTCCCTTTTTAATTTGCTATACTCTTTGTCTTTGGTAGCTTCTGTGAATCTAATATTGAAGTCATGTTTTCGTTGGATTGTAAAATCCCAACCATTTGGTCTCCATGGGTCTTCTGTACCTTCAGTGCTGTTACTCTCTGTATCTGATTGTGTCCTAGCTCGTTTATGCTGCAAAACACACCAAAAACCACAGAAAAGTTAAAAGTTGCCATTATGTCCAGAAGGTAACCAGCGGCCCGCTGGTTCATCACCAGCGGCGCTGGTTCATCAGGTCAAGAGCCAGCGGCGCTGGCTAGTGCCGAGCGGCGCTGGTTCTCCCTTTTCGTAAACGAATTTTTGATTTTTAACATTTTAATGCAAGGGTGTTTCATTTAAACCATTTTCAACCTCATTCTAACTCAAAGCAATCCTTTTTATTCAAAAACCTTTTTCCTTTTACTCTAAACATCATTATTTCCACTAATTATAAATTACTATTCCTAAGTGGGCTTTATTAACCTATATCTTGTTAATCTAGGGGTTTTAATGAAATCTAAAGATGGGGTTTTGTTATACTAAGTCTAAGTTAGCTATCCTAACCGTTTTTATTCCTTGATTTTTCCTACATTGCCTAATCATAATTTTGACCTAAAACTAACTATTTAGTGTTAAAATAACTAAAAATACAAGAAAAAGAGATAAGGGGTAGGATACATTACCTCATGAGACATGATTCCTTGAATAAAAGTAAAAGAAAATGGTGGAAAAATGGAGTGGTGGTGGTGGTCGATCGGATGAGGTGAGGGGGGTGGAAGTTTTTATTTTTGCTTTTGTTGTTTTGAAGAAGAAAAGGGTTTTAAAACCCTTTTTGACCAGTCAAACCCTGGACGGCGCACATTAGCATGGCTGGCGCACGTTAAGAAAATTATTATTATTATTATTTTTTTCGAAAAATTCTGAACAAAAACTCCCCCAGACTTCGCCAGCGGTGCTGGGCATGATACCAGCGGCGCTGGATGTGTTACCAGCGGCGCTGGTGAGTCCGAATCGGCACTGAAATTTACCTTTTACTTCCTTTCTGAGCTCCATGATCTCATTTTACTCTTTATCCTGCAAAATCAGTACAATATACAGATTTTCTATTCCTAACAACTATGTTAGTTCCTAATCCTAAATTATTAATTTATCTAGGTCATTTTAAAGGTGAAGTCGTTACTTGGATCGACTTCACGTTCTCCTACTTCTTGGTTATAAACCTTGACTCTTTGACCGTTAACTATAAAACAATCTCCATTCTTAGCTCTTAATTCTACATAGCCTGAAGAATATACCCTAACTATCTCATATGGTCCCGACCATTTCGATTTAAACTTAGGCGACTTAAGTTTGAATCTAGAATTAAAAAGCAACACTAAATCTCCTTCCTTAAATCTTTTTGCCTTAATCATTTTGTCATGCCACGCTTTTGTTCTTTCCTTGTACAATTTAGAGTTCTCATATGCCATCCACCTGGTTTCATCTAGTTCGTGAAGCTGTAAAAGTCTCTTATCTCCTGCTTCAAACATGTCAAGATCAAGATTCCTAAGTGCCCAATAAGCCTTATGTTCTACTTCTAACGGCAAATGACAAGTCGTACCATAGACTAACTTATATGGTGTTGTTCCTATCGGTGTCTTATATGCTGTCCTAAATGCCCAAAGTGCGTCATCTAACCTATGAGCCCAATTTTTAGGGTTATCCTTAACTGTCTTTTCTAAAATCCTCTTAAGTGCCCTATTGGTATTTTCTACCTGCCCACTGGTTTGAGGGTGATAAGCTGTTGAAAACCTATGATTTACTCCATATCTCTTAAGCACTTTTTCTAGCTGAGCATTAGCAAAATGACTACCCCTATCACTAATCAAGGCTTTTGGCATCCCAAATCTATTGAACAAATTCTTAAGGAAATCGATGACAGACTTAGCATCATTAGTAGGCAAAGCCTTAGCTTCAGCCCATTTTGACACATAATCAACTTCTACAAGGATGTACTTATACTTATGGGACGGTGGAAATGGTCCCATAAAATCTATTCCCCAAACATCAAAAACTTCGCATACCTGTATGCTCTTCTGTGGCATCTCATCTCTCCTAGTGATCGATCCCTGACGCTGGCATGCGTCACATAAGCTGACTAAAGTTTTGGCTTCTTGAAAGATTCCGGGCCAATAAAACCCTGCTTCAAAAACCTTCCTTGCTGTAGTTGAGGGTCCATAATGTCCTCCTGTTGGTCCTGAATGACAATCATCTAATATTTTCCTGCTTTCACTTTCTGACACACATCTCCTAACCATGCCATCTGCACAAACTCTAAACAAGTATGGTTCTTCCCAGAAATAGTACTTAAGGTCTGAGAAGAATTTCTTTCTGTGGTAATAGTCTAAGTGCAATGGCAATACTCCTGTAGCTAAGTAATTTGCTATATCAGCAAAACAGGGTGCATCTTCCTTATCATCTACTTCTACCCTCATTAGATTCTCTTCTGGGAACGATTCTCCTATTTCTTCACAATCTGGTTCCTCTTCCTCTAAGTTGTCTAACCTACTCAGGTGATCTACGGCTACATTCTCTGCTCCTTTCTTATCCTTAATTTCTAAATCAAATTCCTGAAGCAACAATACCCATCTAATCAACCTAGGCTTAGCATCCTTCTTGTTGATCAGGTATCTAATAGCTGAATGGTCTGTGAAAATGGTCACTTTCTGAAGCACTATGTAGTTTCTAAACTTATCTAAGGCAAAGACTACTGCTAGTAGCTCCTTCTCTGTAGTTGTGTAATTCCTCTGAGCTTCATTTAGGGTTTTACTAGCATAGTAAATCGGCCTGAAATGCTTATCTATCCGTTGTCCTAAAACAGCTCCTACTGCGAAATCACTTGCATCACACATTATCTCGAAAGGTAATGCATAATCAGGCGATACTACAATGGGTGAGTCCATAAGGTGCGTCTTAAGTTTCTTAAAAGCTTTTACACATTCTCCATCAAAATCGAACATAACTTCTTTCTCTAGGAGTCTGGTCATAGGTCTAGCTATCTTAGAAAAGTCTTTGATAAATCTCCTATAGAAACCTGCATGACCTAAGAAACTTCTTTCTCCTTTCACATTAATTGGAACTGGTAATCTAGCCATAACGTCAATCTTAGCCTTATCCACTTCTATCCCTGCTTTTGAAACTTTATGTCCTAACACTATCCCTTCTTTAACCATGAAATGACACTTTTCCCAGTTCAAGACTAAGTTGGTCTCTTCACATTTAGCCAACATCTTATCTAAATGTCTTAAACATGAATCAAATGAATCTCCGAAAACTGAGAAGTCATCCATAAATACTTCTACCGATTTCTCCAGCATATCCTGAAAAACGGCTGTCATGCAACGCTGAAATGTGGCAGGTGCATTACATAGCCCAAACGGCATGTTTCTATAGGCATAGGTTCCATAGGGACAAGTAAATGTAGTTTTTTCTTGGTCTTCCGTATGGATGGGGATCTGAAGATACCCTGAAAAACCGTCGAGAAAACAGAAATACTCGTTCCCTGCTAAACGTTTTAACATCTGGTCCATAAAGGGTAATGGGTAATGGTCCTTCCTAGTGGCTTCGTTAAGCTTTCTATAGTCTATGCATACTCTCCATCCCGTTACTGTCCTGGTTGCTATCATCTCATTGTTCTCATTTGGTACAACCGTCATCCCTCCTTTCTTTGGTACACAGTGGATGGGGCTTACACACTCGCTATCCGAGATGGGGAAGATGATGCCTGCGTCTAACAGCTTGATCACTTCTTTCTTAACTACGTCTTTCATATTAGGGTTTAGACGTCTCTGTCTCTGAACTACAGGTTTCGAGTAAGCTTCCAGGTGAATCCTATGGTTACAATACGACGAATCTATTCCTCTAATATCTGCTATCTTCCATGCGAACGCCTTCTTATGAGATCTAAGCACTTTCATCAAGGCTGCCTTCTCCTTCTGACTCAGCCTCGAGGAGATAATGACAGGAAGTTGAGATTTCCCTTGCAAGTAGGCATACTCTAATCCTTGCGGTAACGGTTTCATTTCTAGATCTATTGGTGGCTCTTCTAAAGAGGTAATGAGGTTATTGGGTGTCTGTACCAAGGTTCCATCAAACTCATCTTCCTCGAGCTCTCCTAAATCCCATGGTCGTTCCGGTGATCCTATTCCTAAGACTTCCTCTATTTCCTGATTTGCTTTATTATCTACCTCCACTGTTTCTACTTCTTCGGTACAAACTACTATATCATCTTTTCCTAAGTCTGGGTCTCCTTCCATGGTCAAACTAAGCTTCTTTCTACCATTCCCTATGGTAATCCTCCGTTCTGCTACTTCTATTACGGCCTTGGCTGTTGATGATATACCCTTCCGGAGCTCTACCTCCGTATGTGAATCTGCTACTTAAGGATGCTTTCTGCCAGGATTACGGAGCTCACCTCCGTCGGAACGGAGCTCACCTCCGTCAGAACGGAGCTCACCTCCGTCAGGATTACGGAGCTCACCTCCGTCAGGATTACGGAGCTCACTTCCGTCAGGATTACGAAGCTCACCTCCGTCAGGATTACGGAGCTCACCTCCGTCAGAATGGAGCTCACCTCCGTCAGAACGGAGCTCGCCTCAGGAGAACGGAGCTGACCTCAGGAAATACGGAGCTCATCCGTCAGAACGGAGCTCCGCCAAATATGGAGGAAATCTCTTATTTTCTTCTTCCTAAAGAAAAGGTATGTTTCCTTATCTTTTACCATTATAATATAGGGTTTAGTATCCTGGAGTGTAAGCAACTTTGCAACATTTCCTATTGTATGTAAGTATCAAAACTTTTGTACATTGTATGTAAGTATCTCGCTAAATTGAACAATTAATGTAAAATTTTTACGTTGACCAATCAAAAACTTCTACGTGGGCAGCTCATATGGTTGCCACGTATACATTTTTACATTAATCGTTCAATTTAGTGAGATACTTACATACAATGTTCAAAATTTTTGATGCATACACACAATAGGAAAAGTTGCAAAGTTACTTACATTCCGGGATATTAACCCTATAATATATCTATAATATGGCATGTAAATCCCATAAACATGCCTACCATATCTTGTACCCAAATAACTAGGGTATCCCCCTAAAACCCTAACTTATTCCCCAAGATAAGTTAGTCCTATATAAAGAGATCATCCCCATCGAATGGAGGCATGTTCTCTTCACCCTCAAACACCTAAGGTGACCGGCTTCTCTACTACGGAGAAGTCTCCACCGCCAACACACAAAACACCTCCGATCTTGTGGCGTTAAGCTTCACAAAGCTTTACACCGATAGGGAATCGCCAACAAATCGGTCAAAACCCCTTCCTTGTTCCCGATCGAAGGTCCGTGCGATTCTTTGATCAAACAAATTCGCGCCATCCGTGGGACAAAACACTATACGATCCCACCCCCACCGCCGAGTTAGATCTTCAAACCATCAAAAAATCACAAAAACTTTTAACTCTTTTTTTTCAGATCTCAAAAATACCAAAACCACATATACCCAGAATCACAAATACATGTTAATACTATTAACTATTTACCCCTGCACAAATTTTGAGCCCATAATAACATCATAAATCACCACCACATGATGAACAAAATTAGTTAAAGTTATGAGGCTCAAAAACATTATTCCAAAATCACGATCCCCACATACTCACCACCACCCCTGCCGATAAAAAAAAAAAATTCACAAACTTTCATCAACCTTCATTAAGAATTCTGAATCTTCAAATCACCGTTCACCATCTGGTCAATTATGTGGTACTTTAATACCACAAGAGTGTTCAAATCTAAAGCAACAAGTAACCAAACAAATCAATTCGTTAACACTCTTAAACACGATGGAGTGTTTTCGAAATAGAAGATCCACACTACAATCCGGTTGAACTGTCCCAATCCATGATCCCAGGCATAAGTCCGCTCAAGAAGGGACAAATCTTGACATAGCCGTTCTGCGCTCAAAAAAAAAAAAAAACCCTTCATCCGGGGCTGCTCGGGATCGGATGACGTGACGATACTAAACAAAACAATTACAAGATGGAAGTGATACCCTATCGTTTCAAATCTTAATCAAAGCAAAAGATTTGGAGCTTGGGTGTGACGAAAAACTCAATAAAAAGCCAAGATCTACATCGAAAAATTCGTACAGCCACCGCCAAGTTATGAGGAAGAGAATTTCAGCCATGAAGGAGCGTCTACATAAAGTCGCCAACAACGAAGAATCAAGCAGGAGTTTATCCAAGCGATCGTGGCAAAAGAAAAAAAATATATATATGAAAAAACTCCGATACGAAACCACGAGTTACCGGGCCAACATCGGACCACCAACAGTCACAATATAATGCACCCAAGAGTCCAAGACGATGGGAAGAAGACTTGAAGACAGAAAGTGAACGCGGTATTGGCGATACCGTTTGTCAGCTCTGTCGCGGTTTAATCATCAACAAAATATCGTCAAGACTCGAATGAATCGACTAAAATTAGAAAAAGGTCCACAAGATGTTGAACCGTTGTTATACAGCCACCAAGCTACACGGTACTAGACCTGACCTCCAACCACAAAAAATGACCCAATAGGACTACTACAGAGGGCGTAATAACTTTGGATCCTGGCCTCGGACAAAAACGAAGCTCAAAGGATCGGACCCGAAAACGATGTTTTCGACAACGCCACCTCAAGCTATGGTCCAACCATCACCACCTGTATCGTTATGGAGGCTGAATTCATGTTCAAAGAAGCTCAACACAATACAAAGAAATCCCAGGAGTTAGACGATACAGGCCCCGGATTACTCGAAGAAAGGCGAGAAAGACGTCGAAAAATTGATATTTTGCCCCACCGACGCTCACCACCATCCATGGTTGATGGGACCAAGCCTTGAACACGGTGATAAGCCTCATAGGGCGACCAAGATAATAGAAAGAGCCACAAGTTCTGCCTCGACCAAAAAGAAAGAAAAAAAAAACGAGAGATGATTTCTTCAAACCGAAAAATTTATATATTGTTTCGTTCACTTTGTCACTGCAAATTGTGATCGAACCGATATATATAGGGACTATGGAGGTTGAATATAGGCTGAAAAACGTTCAAGATAACGTGAGAAAAACCAGGAAGCCTATTAAACCCCGATTCTCGGAAGTACACAAATAAATACAAAGAAATCCAAGTACCGTAGTTACGCTACTGGCGTCCAACCACCACCGCTGGATTGGAAGCGTACCACCATGGGTTTTGCCACTTTCACCGCCATCCTGAAAGATGAAATGGCAAGATAAAGTCGATGCCTTCGCTACCTTACATGCTACCGCAGCTTCGCATGATCATACAAACACTTTTCGCGATAAGGATTGTAGTGTTGGCATGACGACTCTTCTTCGCAGATCAACAACATAACATACGACGCATCATCGCCATTTGCAACAATATTTATGGCATTTTTAATGAGGGAAAAGTCAAAAATCATTAACAAAATAATGATGGTGGCTGTGAAAAAAAAAAAAGAGGTGAAAGCCTACGTATTGTTCTCATGCACAAATAATCAAAGTATTTGGTTATAAATCCACAATAGGCACGTAAGCATCGAAATCAGAAAGGTGGCCATACAATATTCATGGAGCTTCTTTCGTTTTTTATTGGCGCATGGAAATACATAAACAAAGATAAAAAGGGAAGCATTACATCAATAACGGTCCTACTCGACGACGAAGCAAGTACCCGACAAATACTATGGAGACAAAAAGAAAAATTAACGCTCCTACAACAACGATACTTGCAAGGTACAAGCCTCCGACTGAAGATATATATATTTACTTGTGTTCGTTCAGGAGGAACATCACAAATATATCCCACAAGCTAATGCACCACCGGGATATTTTCACCCCATCGCAAACATGCGAATAGGGAATTATTAAAACTCGCATTGGGATACCTAAGCCCTAGAGTCCATCGGTAGAGAATTTGCTCCTGATGGCATCGCTAGATAATATATCTCGGTAGAAGTGTTCACTCCCGATGGGATTGCCAGATAATATATCTCGGTAGAAGTGTTCACTCCCGATGGGATTGCCGGATAATATATCTCGGTAGAAGTGTTCACTCCCGATGGGATTGCCGGATAATATATCTCGGTAGAAGTGTTCGCTCCCGATGGGATTGCTAGATATTATGTCGCGATGATTAAAATAAACCATTGGTAGAGAAATAGCTCCCGACGGTATCGCTAGATAACATATCGCGATGATTAAAACAAAAGATCGTTGGAAGCGTTGATGTGTTCAACCCTACCCGAGCTTGCCAGAAAATAACGGAAAAAGGAGAATAAGTGACTTTTGGCTACGACGGAAATGGAAGACTAACTATTCTTCCAAGACTACATCTCACCTCTAGCCGAAACATATTATTAACAAGAAAGATGTCATCTTCAAATACACGAACCGAAGCCAATACGTGTACAAAGACGGTTGTAACAAACAAAGGCGAACGACCATATCACACTCACTCTCCGATATTCTGGCATGGCTATACACATAAGCGGAGGCTATATTATAATCTCCGAAGCTCTCAGAAGATTATATCAAACAATTAGCGCAATAATTGCAAAACACACGCTAAAGGAGGAGCATTCAAATCGGTGGATAGCCACAATCGCAACCAACGATCACATCAAAGAACGACGGAGCTGAAACCTTCCGACAACAAAGCTGCTTGAAAGGTACACATCTCTGTCACTACTATAAGACCTTACGTAGGCGCGTAGCAAGCGAAGTTGGGTCGCTACCCTTCGCAAATATAATTATGAGTACATACAAGTAATTAATGCAAAATAATAAGTTGGAGTAAGGGGACGCCCATGAAATCCAACAATACTGGATAAATCTTGATAAAGATAAAGCCCAGTATATATCACAAGATAAAGCCTCGCCCAAGGCAAATCTTGTGCAAGACATTATCACCGGGTAGAGCCTTGGCGACAAAAAGTCAATAAGGCAAATCTGGTGAAAATTTCGGCCTTGAGGTAAAGTCTTGCAAAAGCAAAAGCCATTAGATAGCCTGATCAGCATCTTGGAAATGGCGTTGACAAGCCAATAAAGGTCGCATCTCTCAAAGACGGTTACTCATCGGATCTACCAAGGATGACACGCACAAGACGGAGGCCTCCAGAGATACAGATACTTTTGTTGTTGTTTGTTTAAATTTTTTTTCTGTTTTTTTTTTTTTTTTTTAATTTTTTTTTTTTTTGTTTGTTGTTACATGAAAATCCGATTTGAAGTAACCGATTATTATGAATGAGCGTCTCTTACATCTTAGCCGAACCAAATCGACAGCTCTTAGAAACTTTGTGAAAAGTTTTTACGAAAAATTCGTAATGGCTATATGCGAAGCTGTCGAGGTGTAATAGAGAGCCATTTGAACAAAAATACAAGATCATGCCGAATCTTTCTAGCACGACATTTACGAAGCAGCGGCAAAAAGAATAGAGCATGTTATCCAAAGGAATAGTTTTAAAACTTTTCTGAAGGCTGAATGACAAGCATCAAGGACTTCAACAGACGAAGATGATTTCAGCCCTCACACATCAACAGATTGAAGATTCTGAAGGGCCCAAGTTTGTCTTCATATCAAAGCCAACAAAACAAGGCCCTCCAAGCACTAAGAGACTCTCGGAGCAACCTACGATGGTCAGATCACACAGTCCACACATGGCGAAAAATATGCACAAACAGTTTTATTGTGCATCAATATGATCTGATAAATATAACGGTGGAGTAAAATTTTGGGCGACGATTCAACATTGATATGTTGCCTAAAAACATTTTCTGCGAAGGAGAACGCGGTTATAAGAAGATCATCAAGAGTAATACCATCTTCAACAACAAAAGACCGGATCAACCATGCCTCAACATTTTCCCCAAATACCGTCACACAAGCCATATATATCCGCAAAATATCCTAAATAAGCACGAACCGACTATCCATCCACTATATTGGAAACCATTTTCACAAACAACGGAGCCGAAGCTATACACTACACCATTAACCCGTCATCAGAACCTTCCAAAGAAAAAGTGACACAACTAAGGAAAACATGGAGCTCATATATGAGTTCAAAAGCTTCTTCATCACCTAAGATTATGGCATACGAGAATAACAGGCACTTGGGCGACATAAAGAGTCATCTTATTTGATCCCAGCGAATTACCAGTCTTAGACCCACTATCAGGGATATAAGTATTGGAACAAGCTATAAAGCACACAAGGGATACATAGATTCTGAAGTGATCTAGGGAGCTCCGGGAGAAGTACGGTAAAAGGAACAGCAAGAGTACCATGAGTACCTACGAAGAAAGCCGACGATGGCATACATCAAACCCGCTGGACATGAAAGTCTCATCTGCGGATCATCATGCCAACAAAAGTTTCCAGCAGTCCGACCATAACATCGAGGTAATTCCCCTAATTATCACAGAGGAAAAAGCTGGAAAATCAAATGTCATAATGGCCAAAGTACAAAGATGGAACGGATAATACCAGACGGAGGACATCAATCATAGAGAGCTTATGCGGATTTGCAGCAAGTTGATATTTTTTGGAGTCTAATACGACAGCCTCTTGCCAGTCTCTCCTATTAGACTGGGGGGCTTTATGATATACCCCTCCGGAGCTCTACCTCCGTATGTGAATCTGCTACTTAAGGATGCTTTCTGCCAGGATTACGGAGCTTACCTCCGTCGGAACGGAGCTCACCTCCGTCAGAATGGAGCTCACCTCCGTCAGGATTACGGAGCTCACTTCCGTCAGGATTACGGAGCTCACCTCCGTCAGGATTACGGAGCTCACCTCCGTCAGGATTACGGAGCTCACCTCCGTCAGAATGGAGCTCACCTCCGTCAGAACGGAGCTCGCCTCAGGAGAACGGAGCTGACCTCAGGAAATACGGAGCTCATCCGTCAGAACGGAGCTCCGCCAAATATGGAGGAAATCTCTTATTTTCTTCCTCCTAAAGAAAAGGTATGTTTCCTTATCTTTTACCATTATAATATATCTATAATATGGCATGTAAATCCCATAAACATGCCTACCATATCTTGTACCCAAATAACTAGGGTATCCCCCTAAAACCCTAACTTATTCCCCAAGATAAGTTAGTCCTATACAAAGAGATCATCCCCATCGAATGGAGGCATGTTCTCTTTACCCTCAAACACCTAAGGTGGCCGGTTTCTCTACTACGGAGAAGTCTCCACCGCCAACACACAAAACACCTCCGATCTTGTGGCGTTAAGCTTCACAAAGCTTTACACCGATAGGGAATCGCCAACAAATCGGTCAAAACCCCTTCCTTGTTCCCGATCGAAGGTCCGTACGATTCTTTGATCAAACAGTTGTGTTTAGGAAAGGTATTCCTAAGATTATTGGCACTTTCTTATCTTCCGGTATGTTCATGACGACGAATTCTGCCTGAAAGTGTAGGTCTCCTACGGTAACAATCATGTTGTTAGTCTTTCCTAAAGGACGTTGAAAAGTCTGATCTGCCAATTTAATGGTCATCATGGTGGTGTCTAAAGCTTCATCACTTAATTTAATGTATAATGACCAAGGCATTAAGTTAATGCTAGCCCCTAAGTCCGCTAAACAATCACAGGTAATTTTATTCCCTAATGTACAAGGTATAACAAAGCTACCTGGGTCTTCTAACTTCGGGGTGATGAACTCATCTCCTTTTTCCAGAATTCCTTTGACTTCTTCTATCCCATGCACGTCCTTTGGTATCCGATCTTCCTTGAACATATCCTTAATGTATCTGGCATACCCTGGTGTTAACCTAACCAATCTCGTGAATGGTATTGTTACCTTGGTTCCTAAAAGCGTATCCTTGAAGATTTCTCCTCTCTGCTCCACTCTACTCTTTCTCAGCTTCTGCGGGTACGGGACTGTCCGGCTGTACGGCTTTGTTCGCATTCTGGAATCTGTTCTTGCTGGCTCCAGCGGCGCTGGTGAGATTCCAGCGGCGCTGGGTTGACCACCAGCGGCGCTGGTTGGCTTTTCTGGACGGAGAGCGGCGCTGGTTCGACCACCAGCGGCGCTGGGTATTTTTCTGGACGGAGCAGCGGCGCTGCTTCGATCACCAGCGGCGCTGGTTCCTACGGTAGTCGTTCCAGCGCCGCTGGAATGATTCCAGCGGCGCTGGTCCTGCAAATCAGCCTCCGGAATGATTCCAGCGGCGCTGGTCCTGCAAATCAGCCTCCGTTTCCTTGTCGTTTTGCCTCACCACTTCAGTTTCTTCATCCACTTCTGCTGTTTCTTCATCTTCATCCTTTTCCTCAGCTTCCAAAGGATTCGGTGGTTACTTGGTTGCCTTTCCCGACCTTGTGGTTATTCCTTTTGCAACCTCCTCCTTTGTAAACAGACGGTCATAAATTAGGTTCAGCATTGCATTTGCTTTGCTTAGCTGCTCTTTAAATTCGCTCATGCTCTACTCATGCTTTTCCACATTCTCTCTGAGGCTTTGTATCTCTGCACCGAACTTCTCTTTCATGCCACTGACTTTTTCTTCAACTAACGTCATCTTTAGCCAATCCTTATCCACCTTCCTTTGAGCTATATCTTCTAGAGCTGCATAGTTGCTGTTGGCAGTCTTGTAATCGAAAGATCCTCCGCACATCAGATCTAAGTACATCTTCGTCTCTTTCGTTCCTCCGCCATAAAACAGCTGCACTAGTTCTTCTTTCGTCCTTTCTCGACCATAGCATTCCTTAGACATCGTTTTCAGTCTTTTCCATGCTTCGCCCATTGATTCAGATTCTTTTTGTGAGTAATTTGTCACAGCTATTTTTCTTACTCTTTGCATCTCTCTTGGGTAAAACCTGTTGCAAAACGCCTCTCTCAACTCCTCCCAAGTCCTGATCGAATCCGGATCAAGCTCATCTAACCAAGCTAGGGCCATCCCTTGCAAAGAGTACCTGAACATCCCTAATCTAACCGTTTCTTCTGTACCTGGTCCGTAGTTGAAAAGTCGACATTCCTCCCTAAAGCGTGCTAGGTGTTGGTACGGATCTCTGTTCAATTCGCCATCGAACTCCAAGCTCTGCACCATTCTTATGTGAGTAGACTTTGCTGAAAACGGCACGTCCGAATCAGGCACCTTAATGGCCGAATAAGGGGTTTCGGGCACTTTCCTATTTTTTTCTAAAATTGACGCTTCTGCTTCGCTATTCCTATCCATCCTTCCTATTCCTTGTTATACTAATTTGACTGAAAAGAAAAGCTAATCCTAAATACTAAAAACTTTTTTTTTTGGAAATAAACTATCCTAGAAAACTGAGAGTAACTTTCTCGTGTTAATCACGAAAAAGGATCGTTCCACCAATTATTCTAATCTATTCCTAGCCAAAGTCTCCGGCAGCGGCGCCAAAAACTTTGATGTGAGTTTTTATTAAACTACCTAAGTTTTAAATTTATAATTCAAGGATCTACTTATTCTATATTAAAACGCAACTAAAGGGCAGTGTACCCTGTCTTGTAATAGTATAGCCTAGGTAAGTCCAGGTTCGTTCTCAGGGACTTGTTTGAGGAAATTAAAATACTAGAATTAAACTACAGTTTTCTTTGGGGGTTTCCTAATTAACTAGAATGCATATAAAATTTAAGACAATAATAAATGTAAAAACTGACATTCGTTTGGTTTTGATTGACATGCTTAAAAGTGGTTATAGTTGAAGTTGTTGAACGACTCTTTTCACATTTAGATTCTCGTTAGATTCACTAAATTATTTAGCTTGACTGCCTTTCGACTGGTCAAAAACCCTTCAATGAGTTCCTGCTAAGGTCGCTCACTGAGCTTTAAAAACTGAGCCTGTAACTATGACTGAAATCTTTTATGTAAGTCTTGATTCTTGTTAAAGTTAAAAGACACTGATTACCCTAACCACCTGGATCCGGTTTCCGTTCGCCAAATCAGTTAAGTTAACCTAATTAAACACATACTCGTTTGAACCAATTATTAATTCTCAATCAAATGTCCAGTTATAGATCAAATGATCACACTGATTAAAGACCGACCAATGTTTCACAAACAGATTAAAGTGACTCTGGAGCCTCGGTACCAATCCGACTCAAACAAATCAATAAAACCAGTTTGTATATGACAACTAATAACAAATCAGATTCAAATAAATATGGATATGCGATTTAGCATAGAAACTGTTCAACAATCAACCATAATCAACAATCAAGTCATGTTTACATCACGTCCAAACGAATGTCTAGTAACTTAGCTACTCATGGTCTGAGTAGCCATGAACAATCTGATAAAATAAAATAACATGTTAGGTCCAGATTTAGTCCAGATTTACTGGACTCGCTCCAGACTCGACTACTGGAGCCTCATTGAAGATCTGACCAGAATCGTGTTCTACTGGACCTACTCCAGACTTGGAATCTGGAGTCCCTCTGAAGATTTGTCCAGAAATAGTTGAAGACCAGTGAGCAAATACTTGTATAGGAAATCTGGAGTATTCTCCAGATGAGCTCACTGGACTTCACCCCAGTCCAGATCAAACTCTACTGAAGACATTCAGACTGAAGTCAAAGACTGAAGTCTGAAGAAAGAAGACTTAACAAATGGCGGAGTCCACTGGAAAGTCTTACCAGATCTGTACACTGGAGGATTGTCAGTGTTCTAGATCCTACAAGTCTGAACACTAATATCAAGGATTGACTTTTCCCTTTACACACTTTCCAAAGAACAATCCACTTGTTCTTCACCAAAGTATACGTGTGTTAAGGTGGTTGGATAAAAGGATACACTTGCATTTGATGTGACTTTATCCTTATTCCTTATCCAATACATTTAATGTTCTTGTTGGATCATTAAATGTATGCAACCAT